>JAODUP010001162.1:100000-130000 GCA_025642065.1 Paralvinella palmiformis | reverse complement strand
TGTCTGATCATAATTTACATTAGTTTGCTCTTCAATAACATAATGACTGAAGAAGGTCTGGCATTATCCTTTTATTTATGTCTTTAAATCTAGGAGTTAAATATTAAAGTATTATAGTCCCAGATTGGAACTATTGCCGATGTGAGAAATTACCAATTATTGTTGTTATCAATATCAGCAGCAGCAGCAGCAACAGCATCATCATCAACATTAACATTAATACCACCATCATCATCATCATCATCATCATCATTAATAACATCAACAATAACGAACCCTATAATATCAACTACAGCTTAAATCATTTAACAATCTTCTACTGGCATTAATCTTAAAATGATTATGACAGATTGTCCTGTTTAAAAGAATGTATATTGAAGCATAGAGCTCGTACATCCTATATTTATGTTAATTGTTGACCTAATACTTGCTGAACATATATCATATCCGTTGTTGAGGTTGTTAGAGTTGTTGTCCTGTTTGAGTATTATCATTGTTGTTGTTGCCAAAATAAAAGCAAAATAGTCAAATGTTTCACGCTTTAGATAGACTTCGCGATAGATATTATAAATTAGATTAATGTAACAAGGAAGACCATTACTGGTCAGGAAGGATTGTCCCATATAGTGTTTTTAATTGTGATAAATATTGTCATTAAACAGTAAATGATTGGTGGTGTACGGCTATTGTTGGCCACATGGTAGGCTAAGTGGGCCAAGCGACCTCCAAGGGTAATGAAACGAAACCGAAGATGAAACACCCTTTAGATAGCACTGGTCTAGAAAACAACACCCTAAACTACTTACTAATGGGCTCTACTGTTCCGTTACAAATATTGGTAAAACTCTATCTATTTATTCAGATGCCGTTGTTCTTGTTAATCGTAATTATAAAGACGAGGATGTCTTAAAACGTTATCTTAAATGAACCATAATGTAACACAAATAAAGCAATAATAATAATAATAATAATAATAATGATAGCCAGAAATATAAACAAGTTGACTCACTATTCGAGAAGGAATGTTCCATGAACGTCGGACATGCCGTGGTGACCTTGATCCCTGGCTTCGTGTCATCCCAGCAGCTGTATCCGTCCCACGTCCGAAGACAGGCATCTTGGGGATGTTCCGGAAAGGGTGTCTGTCTCTGACGCTGACAGCATTTGACAGCCTCATGACAACAAGCTTTCCATCTCCTACACTCATCGTCGTGTAGTGTATTACAGACCTGTATAATAGTTAACAAAACTCTCACTTTACAATAGCATGTCATCAAATGGAAAGTGGCTAAACATTTTTTTGAATAATCGCAGAACAAAATCGCAGAAATAATTACTACGATTATTAGATACAACCGAAAGGTAAGTTCTTTAGAAGGGTGTGAGCCGATAACAATAAAATATTAATATGATAACAAAGTGAAAACGTTTTATACTTCACTACCTCATTGATCTTTATTTTAACAGACGAGTTACCTGTTCATTAGCCGTAGAGTTCTTAATATCCGGAGTTATTGGTCCTGAACCATAAGCTGTACTGTTTCGTGGAATGAGTTGTTCGTAAGGTGGAGCCACGTACAGATCCCGATTATGAAGGAAGAGATACATGTAACACATGGCGCAGGATCGGTGATGGAATCTGGAGACGCTAAGATACCCATGACGGTCCTGACACATGGTCTGTCTAAAGGTCTCCAGATCATCGACGTCGATTGTATGATTGACGTCAGACGTGGAAAACGTCAACGACGTACTCTGTAGAGAGATATAACAAACATAAATATTACTATATCTAGAGGATCTAATATTATATAGTGTTTATTATCAGTTAGAGTTTATGTTAGAGAATCAATGTGAAGTAAGATTAGAGTAGCTTTCAATGACCTATAACATATACATCTTAAATATTACTATTGGAATTGCAACATTCCTTATTCGATTATATTTTCGAGACACATTTAAAAAGCAATTATGCTATTTGCTAATTGGCATCACAATATTGTGATTATCCTATTAGGTAGTGGATAGACCTAAATTCATTTGCTATCCGACACAAATTATATTAGCCAGGAACTCTGTATGGATTTCTAGCATAACACACACTCGTGAAAGTGTAAGTGTAGAGTGTTATTGATAAATTAATAGCAGATGTAATTTAGCAATTTGGCCTATAATGCGAAATAAAAACTATCTCTAATAATCTGGTTGTAGAAACATGTAATATTTATCTCCCTATTTCAGGAAAATCGCAGCAGAGCACTGCCTCAGCCGTCGTGACATAGTTAGCTGTCAGCCAGTAATTACTTATCAACGTGTCTCGATAACACTTCCGTAATGTTAGATGTCTTTAATGGATGACAGTCTCATAGTCAACGTCAGTCAAGGTGAAGCCTAGATATGGCCATAGATACCGTTAATCTATTTCCTCTCCAGTTAAGTGTTATATCTACTAAGATAATACTGATACTCCTCCACACATTAGAGATAACGTGGTGGCTCGCGATATTGTTATATGGGACGCAGTACACATTTATCATCTACCAGCTCCAATGATGTTTACGTTTTATGTGACCTTCACCTTCCAATTAGCCAATGCACGACGCTCTGATATTCTGCGGTTAAATTGTTTAGGCTAATTAATATGCAAATCTATATCGACGAAGTGGATTTATTCTTTAGTTTACAAAATATAATTCTTAAAAATTTCATTTGAATGGTTAAATAAATAGAAAAATAAATAAAGAGATATCAACAAAACAATATGGAGGACTCGCTTTTTTATAATTGGGCGTAAAAGGTGTAAATATTACAATAGCAGTAGAGTCAATTATGTGTTTTATGAGATTATGAAAGTAGTTCCCATAAAGTAATTACATACACATGTTTGACATGTAGAAACTATGAATAAAATATATTATTCGTAAAAAATTAAAGAATGCGTTACCTTACACAATGTTATGAAATACACCTTTTGTGTCAACAACAGCACTAAATGTTTAACTAAACGATCTGTGTTGAACATTCCGTTATATAACTCTATATACACACTGATAATCCAGCAGTTATGTTACATTTAAATATCCCGTGTTCATAGGTTCTTTTGCATTATAATGGTCTAACATTTGGCTTCGTATATAAACATCTAACAATTTAAAACGATGCTAAAATTAAGCAAAATATCAACAATATAAACGTGTTCAGTTTACAATTAGATAGCCTTATCACCCAACCGAGTTCTATATTGTGAGGGGTATTAATTATTATATGTTTGGAAAATTAAAAGCCATTTTCTGTTAACTAATACCGTAATTTATCAAATTAAACGACTAAGTGATATTTTATGATCAAAGAAATATTACCAATGTTTTTGAGTGAAGTTGTACAGGTACCTGTTTAATGCCACAAATAGTTCCAGACTTGCAGTAATTCAGGAGAAACAACTACAAGACGTTCCAAAACAAAGTCTCCAGAAATCTGTTATCCCCGTTTCGTGATATACGACATAATAAAAGGATGCTATTATGTATGTGATTCAGTGTCATGCAGAGAATATTTAATGCTTTTTGCCTTAAATGATATGGCGTGATAATCCCAATTTCTTTATTTCTAATTTCATCAATCTATTAAACAAGATTATATCCACTTAGTAATCTACAAAATATTTCAAAACGTCAGCATTTTGGATATACAGAAGAGGCCTACCCAATACATTCATAATGCCTTATTACGTAATGACGGACTATACAAAGGTATATGCGTACACGCTTCCATTGAAACATCTGGTTTCCGTATTCTCCCAGATGTAATTCGACCTTAGCCCATCTGTCGGCAATTTAAAAACATTAAAGATAATGTTACTTGAAAACATTAACCTGTTATCTTAATAATATATCAGCCATCTGTTACACGATCACTGTCCATGATAGAGTTTCACTATGTTCAGTGTTTCTGTTTATCACACACCCAATTATTCCGTTCTTATATATCAATCCGGGACAATCCCGGACATTGATTCAGAACTAACGTTATAAAGTCGCGCGCAAAAAGAAGGGACATACACACACACGAATACACACACACGTCCGCATGCACACTTACACCAAACCAATTTAAATAGCCCACATGTACTATTTATTAAATCATTCTATATCTAACAAGGATCACTCATTGTTTATCCCGTTATTGATGCTATTTAGTTATACCACGGATCTTCAGGATAAAGACTATTTACAGTCATCTCTCTATCTTCTTCTATCAGGACCTGTGTACTTCTTTACTGTGATTAGAATAGATAATGGTACCTCTAATGATGAGACTTTGTTTAACTACTGAATTGGTAGATAAAGGAGAACATTTCTAGTTCTGGAGATATACAGAAAGAGAGAGAGGGAGAGAGAGGGAGAGAGAGATAGACACACACACACACACACACACACACACACACACACACACACACACACACACAATATATATATATATATATATATATAAGAGAGAGAGAGAGAGAGAGAGAGAGAGAGAGAGTGAGAGAGAGGGGATCTTGTTTGTAAATAGAATTCCTTTAGGCTAGAGATCGCGGCACTTAGTACTCCTGTACACAGCTGGTCGTCTGAAGCTGAACCTGTTTGTGGAACGCAGCTGGTACCAGCATTAATGTTGATATGAGACTCTGGTTATTATATTTTATGTTGACGTCAAACTTATCGGTATAAAAACATATTTGTCACAAAGAGAAGAAGATAGTTTAACTGTACTTTGTTATCAGTCATGCAATTTGTCATGTTTATGACACATTATTGTGGTTATTTGAGGTTATTCATGACCAGAGCCGAAAGTGACAATGGGAAAAACAGGAAATCATCAAACATTCTAATGTAATGTTGTATAATTGTTTAGAATAATATCTATTATGGACATACGCTTCTAATTGGGCAATGTATAATGTGGGATTTATATTACACTTTAACTATAAGATGTTAACACTCCATTATTTGTCATGCGCGCAAAGGTCCCACTAATATATAAACAAATCTATACTTTATAATGTTTTTGACATTTATCTATATAAAAAAAAATTATATTTGTAGTGTATCTAATATTATTGTTATTGTGACTACTTAAAGCGATTTATGTGGTAAAGTTTAGGTATTAATTTCTTAACGACATTTATATGATTTAGGTTATCTGTATTGGGATAAACAAACGATGTCGTACTCGTTATTCAGGATCGCATAACTGGATATAAACACAAAACATAGGTATATATCATTAACAATGTTATTATATCCTGTGCCTAATGATAATGGCAACCAGTCGTAAAACTACATGTGTCCTTGTACTGTTTGACTGTTCAGCGTTTGACACACGCACGCATCCCTCCACACAGGTAGATAGATAGATTAGATAGATAGATAGATAGATAGATAGAGAGAGAGAGAGAGAGACTGAGTGAGTGAGTGAGTGAGAGAGAGAGAGAGAAAATATAGTCTACTATGACATATCACATTAACATCATAATACCACCTGATCAGTATTGTTAAGATAACACGTTAGTCAGCGTCTCAAAATATGACATCCAATACTTGATATAGAGTATCCTGAATCACCATTAACCATATCTATATCATTTATCAGCGGATCATATATCAAACTGACCCTATCTACCCTCGGGCTATTCTCCGGCCAGTCATTGGTCATCAAGTCATGATGGAACCTTGAGCACAGAGCAATTGTTCTACGTCGTGTTTCCGCCTTTGTCTGGTGTCTTCATCCTTTCCAGAAAAGCACGGCAAGGGCATGGAGATATTTTTATTCTCTTAGATGGCGGATTTTTATCCGCCATCTACTCGACAAATTGTCTTTTTGTCATGTTTTGGTCATATGTTTTACTCCTTTTCAGATAGTCATTGGTCTTGTTCCCTTGGTGTTTTAGTCTAGTGCTTTATTGACGCCGCTGAGATGTCGAAGTGCGTTTAGTTAATGGGACTCGCTCTCGTTTGAAATACGATTTCCTTGTTTGCGCACTGATAGTGATGGCAACGTTGTGATGGGGATGACTTTCATTGTAAAGTGAGCTCGGTGGTGAGGATTTTAGTGCGCCAGGTTTATGGACCATGTTGGTGTTAGTGGAGTTGTATTCTACTTTACTAGGTCAGTTAGAATATGATTCTACTGTTTGAATAGCTAAATATACGGATAGATTAACACCACAAAATTCAACAATTTACCTTCTTATCAAGGGGTTCTACAGGAAATCCGGATTATACACATACGCACACCCCTCTATATATATATATATATATATATATATATATATATATATATATAATTGTCGACAATTAAGAACCACGGATTGTGTACCATCACTAATCCCTGAAAATAGACTGAAACTATATGGGACAACGTACACATTACAGGCACATGTTGTGTATCAAATGTTTAGAAATCGGTCATATCATTACTGATCCCGCTGAAGATAAAATGTAAATAAGAGGCGTCGTAGAAACCAAATTTTAAGTGTTGATGTGACGAGCCGCACAGAGGTTCACATCATAATAAGTAACAGATGAACGCCCTCTGTTAAGGATTTATTTCTGCACCAGAGGGCGTGATCTTTAAGAGGAAACAATACAATTATAAACGTCTGTCGTAACTTTGATTTGCCACAAGGTACTCTAGTGGCATTGACTTGTTGGAACAATGGTTTCAGGAAACAATGGGTTGTCGAAACAATAGGATGTCGGAAGAGAGAATAGAACTGAAAGGAATTAATTATAAGTGACATTCTCATTAGAACAAACATATATATAACATACATATTTATGTTAGCTATGGCTAACCTTACACATCAGTGAAACATTATTTTTCAGTATATATATATATATATATATATATATATATCAGTGGATTGGTAAATAGGTAGATGTAAGTTTATACAGAGGAAGTGAAGACGATAAAAGAAAAGGGGAGGAGAAGAAAATTGAAAGGATAGATAATAACATATACTGGAGGTATCGTAGAGCAACCTTAATAATAAACATATTCTTGCCTATTTTAAATAGAAGAGGAATAGGCCTAACTTATATATATATATATATATATATATATATATATATATATAATATATATATATATATATATATATATAGTTTCGCTACTGTTATGCCGTCTTAGCTTCCTCGCCAATTTGAGAATAAAAATATGGAAGCCATAATAATTGCTACAAAAACACCTCCGACGTCATCCTCTTCCCTCTTTCTGTGACTGCATTCGTCGTCTTGGAAAATTGTTGAGTCAGCAGAATTTTTCTGCTAATGTATGTCTGTACATTAAAAAAGGATCGTGAAATGTCGTGTTATCAATGTAGAGCAAATGGCAAGTTTATGACATCGAAGTCTAGGCTAGGGGAATATTTATTCTTCCGTTTGTATCTGTGTGTGTGTGCGTGTTTGTCTGTGTGCGTGCGTGCGTGTGTGTGTGTGTGAGTGTGTGTGTTTGTTTGTGTGCGTGCGTGCGTGCGTGTATGTTGTGTGTGTGTGTCATGGTTTGCAATTCGTGCCACCATGACTTACTCATATTAGTCAAGACTATATAATAATCAGCATAACTAGACGAAGTTTGGGTTATATTTGATCTCAAGTTATATATATATATATATATATATATATATATATATATATATATATATATTTTATATATATATAATATATATATATATATATATATATACAGACTGTAATTACAATTAACTACTGCTATTACTAATGCTGCAACTATTACTACTTCGCCTACTCTTACTATTACTACTACTACTAATACTACTACTTCTACTACTGCTGCTGCTACTATTACTTGTACTACTACAATAACTACTAATGCTGCTTCTGCTGCTGCTGCTACTACTACTACCACTACTAAAGCGAATTGACGTCACGATGCTTAGAGTGAAGATTAAGGTACCAATAAAAACGAGTGATTTATGTTTATTATCTTTTGACAATGTGTTAATGTCGTGAGCAACACCTAGTCAAAAGATATAACTTAGTTAAAAATATTTCTACTACTACTATTACTACTACTACTACTATCATTTCTACTACTAAGTACATCAATTTAATTAGGGCTGAGGTGATGATATAAACCAATTCCGGATTATTTCTCTAATGTTGATAATCATTAATGGTATCTCTAATGTTGGTAATTATATGATGGTCTTTTGGCTAAAAACTGTGTTTTATTGGAGGATATGGATAAATGATTAAGTTAACATTAAATAATAAAAGTGTGCAAACTCTTTCCATGTGTTCAAAAATCCTAAATCCGGAAACCGAATCAAAACTAAATTCAAACGGTAACTGAAAGTGGCTACTTATTTCTAAATGATCAAAGTGTAAAGTTGTCATTGTATAATCTAGGGGATTCCCCTTTAAACAAACCATTCTCTTGGGTTGACCAATACTGGTCTGTTTGACCAGTAATGATGTCCATTATCTGTACACAGATAATGACATGTCATGTCCTTGTTTATCCATTAACATCCTTCCCATAATCTTAACACTAAATATTCATCCATCAAGTCCTGGTATAAGTATTCAACTGTGGGTAAACTAACAGTGTTTACTGGCATGCAGTCATTATCTTCTCCTTAGCTGTATTATTCCAGCATCATCATCATTTTGCATGATCATGAAAGACATCAGCAACGCTCGTAATTTCTATGAAACCTGAAGAGATCTGATGTCTTTGTGATAGATATTTCTCGGGATGTGCTTATTATTGATACTGCGTTTGAGTGGTAAATCTTTTGATGTGGAAGGAAACTGTTTCTTTTTGTGATCGGAGGTGGATATTTCAGCGAAACTAACACAAGGAGTAATGATCAGCAGCTAAAGAGTTAGAATCGTACATCAACTGACAATATTATGTACATTGTTCACGCTGTCTTGGGACGGTATGTGCCTAATATGATCAATAAACCCTAGTAAAATATCATTAAACAAATATTTAATCGATAAGAACATCAGCCTATTTGTTATGGAACAGTAACTGCACAGTCATAGTCCATGGGCTAGTTTTTGTCAATTAGGAAGAATATAGACATTGATATTTCGTGGTTGCATGTGCTAATTCCAAATATACTTCTGGTAGTTTCCCGAATATTTTAGATTAAGCCAGAATATTTTTTTTAAATATTATTATTAGCTCCCAAGGTTCAGGTTTCCATCACGCATCTTCCTGGATAAAAACTGGATTACTTTCTGGCGAGAAATCCAGATTGTGTCCTATACACATTTAGCCTAAGGATAGCTTCCATAAACACATTTTCTGACAAAAACAAGCCTCGGGGTGCTATAGCATCAAGAACAACCAATCACATTTAGATGACTTCGAATAATCCAACGTAAAGGCAACGAAGATCGAGGTATGCAGATCCGTTTATGTCTTCCTGATATTTGATATAAATCAGATCTTCAAAGATCACTGATGTGCACTTCCGGTATTGCCACTACATTGCGTGTCAGAGCCCAGCGTTAGATAGGTCGTAAATCGTTACCGGAAATAACTTAACCCAGCCATCAATGGAGCTGTGGATGGGACATGGTTGGTCTGTCTGTCCATCTGTCTGTTTATTTATCTGTCTGTCTGTCTGAGTATCACACACTAGCCGTCTGTCATGCAGTTGTGTTGTCACTTTAAACCTATGCTCCATATCTCTGTATGTGTATGCATGCGGGCGCACAGACGCGCGCGCGCCCGCGCATATATAGATGTGCGCGATTATTACCTTGTCTGTCTGTTTGCCTGTTTGTTCTCCAATTGTACTCTGTATGCTTATTTCTCTTTATGTTTGTCTGTCATAAGAGCATTTTGTCTGTCGGCAGGTTTATCCAACTCTCTGCCCATCTGTCTCTCGAATATATCAGCAGGTTTTTACAGCAGGATTTTACAGGCATATTATTTGGGGTAGTATTATATTACATATTATTTGTACAGCGCCTTTGTATGGCTCCTGCTAGTAAGGGCGCTTTATCATTATTATTATTATTATTATTTATATTAGTTATAATCGTATTAGTTTTACTTGTATTATTATTTTTAAGATCGTCTTCGTCTTCATAATCATCACCATCACCAATGTCCCGTTACTAGTAGATACAATATTTACAATAAATTAGAAAATGTTGATTTATGCCAAATATTTGAATATAGCAATATTAGTCTCATTATTTTATGGGTGAAAGAAAGTATCTTTCTGAAACATCGTGAATTGTAGGTATGTGAATTATGTACGTATGCTATGTATGCTATGATATGGACTAGTATGGATCAGGTATATATATATATATATATATATATATATATATATATATATATATATATATATATATATATATATATCCATTTAGATGATACATCTGGCTATTTTGGGCTCTGCGTGTTATTATTTAGGGTTATTCGCCTATAATAAATATATGCTTGATAAAGTAATTGCCACTTTATTATGGTTACATAAATCCTTTAATGAGCTCTTTCTATTTATTCAAAACAGAAATTTAGTCTGCATTACTGTTTCTAGAAAGCAAAGTGTCAACAAGAAGGCTTTAGTAATGAGGTCGAAACTTGCCAATATGGTATCAGGAGTTTTGGTTCAGTAGAACGTTGAGGTCATATCAGTTCCGTTTTCATCTCGTAATAACCACCCCGTACTACGATTTGAAGCAACATCAGACCAAAGAGTAAGATACGTAGAACTTCTGTGGTCTTTCTAGGTCGATGAGATGAACACATCACTGGATAAGATAACCCCCCCCCCCCGCCCGACATCTCTACATCATCTTAAACCATCACATTCGTCAGATCGCCAGCGTATAATCTCCTACCCGGATGTACTCCTTGCCTGTAGTTTGGCACGAATAACGTTAATGTGATGGCAGCTCTCAGTTATATTGAGAGAGAGAGAGAGTGAGAGAGAGAGTGTGTGTAGGGAGAGAGAGAGAGAGAGAGAGTCTTCACGTGCATAAAAAGATGTAACACGCAGATATAGCATGAAGAACGGAGGCGGGGGGGGGGGCGAAATATGTGTGTAAACAATTGGCGTAGTTATTATTATGGCAGATATTCCTCCTTGGGTTGAGGCGATAGACTGTAAGATATTTCGAGCGATTATTAATAATATCTATTCCTGTATCAATGTGAACTTTACAGGTTCCCGAATGAACACAACTATTACAGTAAGTTTAATAATTTCATTTGATTCTAAAGCAATTTTGAAGCAATATCATTTACTCTGGAAAACAAAGAACGAAGACCTTGATAAAAAACGTAAATTTTGATGGCGGACGAGATTTGTGGTGATTCACATTAATATATGTTAAGTTTTCTGGACAGTCAATGCGCACGTGATTGCTCAGAGCCAATCAACTCACCTCCGGATCTGAGCATTTTTATTGACCTCGTTTATCGTTGGCTCAGTTAAAGATCTAGTCATGTGAAGTATTTATTGTTTCTCAGTAACCTTTATATGTTATTAATATCATTAACTTTGATGGCGGACGAGATTTGTGGTGATTGTTTACAAAACGACTATGACCAGAAATTGGCAGGATGTGTGTACCTGAATACAAATGTTGTCATTATTTTTAATGGTAGGAATTGTGGATGGGGGATTGGATACAAACAGGTGAACGAGGACACCACTGGAATCTGTAATGCTAAACTGATTATGAAGGGAAGGGGCTGATAGAAGAAGGTGGAGAGGCACCGAGTGTTAGCTCGATAGATAGATAGATAGATAGATAGATAGAATGGGTAGATATATATATGGATCCATAGATTTTCAAATCCAATATATATATATATATATATATATATATATATATATAAGATACAGAAAGTAGAGATGTATTGCCAGAGAAGGCGGCTGGAATACGATGGTAAACATAACAATTTGGATTATACATGTAGAACAGAGTTTATAACTTTAATCTTGAGACTTCTCTTTATGAAAACTTATTGGTCAGTGAGTTGTTTGTTTAACTTCCACCCTCACCCGTCGTAGTTCAACTGATACTTTCGGGGACTCTCCTGTTTAATCAAGTTGGTTTTATTTCTACATAATATAATATTTTAGGTAACGTTAGGCCTGTTTTTCACAATCACGTGAAGTGTCAACATAGGACTATTGATGCACCTGGGGGTGCCACACTGAATATAACACAGGGTATGGTGCAGTGGGAGCTTAGGATTTAGGATTGTCATTTAGCGGATATTATACAGAACTTTCAATACCTGACGGTTTTCTATGTATACGGGAAGTGACACATACTACAATTTTCCACACACTTTGCCTTCAGATACAAATTCTAATACTTCCCAAGGAATCTGAAATATGGCACACACACACACACACACACACACACACACACACACACACACACATATATATATATATATATATATATATATATATATATCCGTAACAACAACACTAACATATTTTGTTTCTGTAGCTCACATCCCATTATAATACAGTGACAATGTAAGTGATTAAATATTTCTCATCAGATTAAGTACCAAGCTGTCCACTGTATGTTGTCTAAACTCTTAGGTATATTATCTAACACAGTCACGGCCTTCTAGTGTTTGTCTAATAATCATTTACCAACTTTATACTGTTTGTATAAGGGATCAATAAACAATGATAGTCTTCACCTCGTGCAGTTTTCCGTTACAGTATGTCACTTTCAGTCGATTATAAACAGATTTAATGTCAACATTATGTCCGATTATCAGCTTTGTAGATGAGCCATTGCGAGTCTGTCATCTTCTTGATAAGCGATGTCGGAATGTACCCCCAACAAACTTTTAAATGGTACCATGATAAAAAAACGTAGAAGCAGCAACAGTTGGCTCATGCATCGATGAGAAAGTGAGAGAGTAAATGAATGAATGAATGAATGAATAAGCGAGTGAGTGAGCGAGTGAGTGAACGAGTGAGTTAAGAAGGTATTCAGTTGGTTGATAAGTATGTCAGTCAATCAGTTAATCAGTCCGTCCAGCAATAAGTCTGTTAAGCAGTCAGTTAGTCGTTAACTCAGTCAGTTAACGAGTAAGGCAGTATGAACGAGTGAAACAAAGAGTATATGCCTTAAGTCCAACGACTAACTTTGTTGCTGTCATCCTTAATATTATACATCTGACAATTCATAGTCATAACTAGTTATATGATCAAAGGCAACACCAGGACAAACATTTAGCTAACGCCAACCTTAAAGTGGCAAATAGCAAAGAGATATATATAATATATATGGAAATATAAAGGCCACTTTAGATGTTATCGTGATATACAGGGTCTATGGATTAGAGATATAGGGATATGTTGCTGGTGGTTAGTCACGTTATGCCATTCCCTTGGTGACGCAACTATTTATGATACCAGCTAGCTAAATAAGTAAATATAACGGGCTATATCAATATATTATAGGATATGTGTTGGCCCAACAATCTGTGATAGTATGCTCTGGGGTTATGTAAGTAAAGCTTTTTAGCTAAATGCACCGTTACTCTCTCTCCCTCCCCCCCTCTCTCTCTCTCTCTCTCTCTCTATATATATATATATATATATATATATATATATATTTTAAAATTTTTTATTTTTTTTTTTCTTCTATCTCTCTTTTCTTTTTCTTCTATCTTTTCTAATCATTCAAATTTTAAACTATTTCCCATCTATCAACTATCTATCTATCTATCTATCTATCTATCTATCTATATATATATATATATATATATATATATATATATATATATATATATATATAAAATATATAGGTATTTTAATTTCTGAAATTTTAAAATTCTGTTTTTAAAAAACCATTTTTATTGGGTTACTTTCCAAACTTTTAAACAAAAAAATTGCATTAACGATTAAAAACACGCACGCACATAATATATATATATATATATATATATATATATATATATAAAATATATATAAAAAAAAAAAAAAGGAGGCAGCCAGCCAACTCGACAGCCAGTCAAACATATCCAATAAGCCAACATTTTCTCGACCCCACCTCCCAACAGCTGAGATTAGACGACAAAACCATAAAACCAATTATGTAATCCGCCCACCTCAAGCGATAAAACGAGACCAGCAAGAGAAAGTAAAAGTTGATAAATATCCGGGTGGAGGTGGAATGGGGAGATAAGAAACGTAAAAACATTACATAATAAGGGATATTTACTGAACAATGAAGCAAAATTAAAGTATGTGCAGGTGTATTCAGCAAGAAATAGTTGATTACAGATAACAGAAAAGACGCATCAAGAGCTTACACAAAGACAACATTAGTGTAGATTATCAAAGGGCTGGTATCTAACAACAACAACACGTGGTCTTTATGCGCCATAAACAATCAGTAGGTGTAGCTCAGGGACAACATACCTGTGTAGCTTATAGGGAAGTGACCTGTGTAGATCACAGACAAGTGGCCTATGTAGACCTTAGATAAGTAAATGTCAGAGAACATAGATATGGTATGTACAGACTACAGCATATAAATAACCTATGTAAAGAACACATAAGTGACATGTGGAGGAAACAGATAAATGGCCTGTGTATAGAACACATAAATCACATGTGGAGAAAAGTCATAAATGACTTGTATAGAGAACATATCAATGACATGTGGAGAAAAACGGATAAATGACCTATGTAGAGAACATAAAAATGGCATGTGGAGAAAACAAATAAACCACATTTAGAGAAAACTGATAAATGACCTGTGTATACAACATATAAATAACCTGCATAGACAACAAATAAATGGCTTTTAGAGACAACATATCAATGACTTATGGAGACAACAGATAATTAGCCTGTGTAGATGACAGTTATGAAGTTTATGTACATAGATTAGTGGGCTGAGTAGAATATGGAGTTGTTGGCTATATAGACGACATTAGGGGGAAAAGTCACTGGTAAAAAGTCACAGAAAAAAACCCACGGGAAATGGTAATAGGAAAAATGTAAGAAATAAACTTTATTCAGTTCAGAAAATAATATACATTAATATATGTTTTAGCCATTGTAATGGAATGTTTATGTGATACAAGTTGATGAAAAACAATGTATTCATCTTTTGCATGAGTTTGTAATTGCACAGGTTATGCTTAATAATTAAGGCTTTCACGATCATATTTTTGTATATCTTAAAATGAAAATATTTGAGTGATGCTAAAATATTGAACAAAATGTTCATATTTAGTTTAGTTCCTTTTCTTCATATTTTCATTCCAATACACATATACATATAATACATATAGTATTTGACATATACTTTTGAATTTGAAATATGCCGTGTAGACGACAGGTTAATGTATTGTGTAGACGACAGAAAAGTGTCCTGGTTAGACAACAGACAAGTGTCCTGGTTAGACAACAGACAAGTGTCCTCTTTATAGTACAGAGTAATTCCCTGCGTGTACTTCAGACTAGTGCCATGTGTAGTCTACAGACTAGTGTTCTGTATATATTACAGAATAGTGTCCTGTGTAGACTACCGACTAGTGTCCCGTGTAGTCTACAGACTAGTGTCATGTGGATACTACAGACTAGTGTCATATGGATACTACAGACTAGCGTCCTGTGTATACCACAGACTAGTGTCCTGCATAGACTACAGATTAGTGTCATGTGTTTATTACAAAATGTCCTGTGTTTACTGTAAACTAGGGTCATGTGTAGACTCTAGGGAGATAATCTGTATAAGCCAAGGGACTCGAATAGTTCTTAGGTTGGGCGCCTCAAACCTCCAAGTCCTGCGATATATCCCTTGAGAGTCACGTCTCAGGCTTATGTCCCAGGTACATCGAACTTCGAATCTAAACAAACCACTTACTCACCCCTCATACACCCGGTGTAGACCAGAGGCAAGTGGCCTATGTAGACCGGGAACAAATGGCAGCCTGGAAATAAAGAAAGCTGTCGAGTTCAGTAATGAAGATATATTGTTTTCGGTGAAGGGCACACTCCTCTCTCGTTGACGACCTTCCTCTGACAGAGTACTCGATTTGACAATTGTATTAGACAAGTGAACTGGCAATTTGATGAGCTTGTGAGTCGAATTTGAGATGATACCTTGGCTTTACTTGGCCTTTCTTAGTAGTAAGGAGACTTACGCGTAAGGGTAAAACATCCCTTGGAATTAATGAATCTTTCAAGTTCTCTCAATTTAATTGAGTTTGTATAATTTGCTTATTTCTGATGTTATATGGATGTCTGTAGTACAAAGTTTAAACCAAGATAGGTCACTGTCTTCTAACGTCATAGCATAAAATACTAACTCAACTAATTTAATGGGGATATAGACAACTTTCTATTGATCGGAAAGTACCGATATTCCAGGGCGTGTTCCAGGGCGTGTTCCAGCGCGCGTTTAGCGGTTTTGTTTAGTTGTTAAAATTAGTGTTCTCCTTCTTGTTCGTTATTTATATCATGCGTACCTTTTGTAATAATAGTGTTTTTCTCGACGACATTTTTGTATGGTACATCGTATAACGAGAATATACTTACTATGAAATGTCCATCATGGCTTGTGTCGACTTTCATTAGTGGTAACATAAATAATACGAGTAGTAGCAAAATTTGTAATAAAACTAGTCATAAAAATAGTAGTAATACTGTTGTAGAATTAAGTTACCCTGCAATTTTATCTATCTACGACTGACATTTCTCAGTGCACGAAAACCTGCCTAATTAATGAGGCTAGCGTGTCAAATATAGGTTTCTCACTTGAACTAATCTATTACATGCATATAGAGAATTCTACAAGAATGGGAACAACCGGGTATTTAAATGGAAAATACAGAAGCCCTTTAAGATTTTAACATACTATATTTAATATAATATATTTATACACAGCAAGTAATGTTTACTCATTAGAACATTTTTAACAAAAACAAATCGGTATAACACTTGTAGTATGTTACAAATACATTCAAATAATCAAATATAATTTTTTTATTTATTTGATGAGGGTTAAACTTCTCAGAATTAATTTTAAATTTAATACAATTTGTAGAAATGTGGAGGTGCGCCATATGTTTCCCAACGACCATATTTTGGTATGTTGCATAGTTGCTATATTCGCTAGATATTCCTTATGAAACTCTTATCTAACTAGCAACAAACTCCGTGGGATTACAATCAAATGAAATCAGATTGAATAATTTAGCTCTAAGGCCACTAAATCAATATTCGCTAAGACTTTTGTAAGGGGCGTGATATTTAGGTTTAGGTCATTTTGTATACAATATTAAGGGTCAATAAGGTTATTCTTGGTTATTGGGTGATGTTGAAATTCTTGATTAAAACTTCTATATTTCAGGTAAAAATTGTATTCGTCGTTTACCACGAAAGACCTAAAAAGACACAATTACATAACTTGAATATATTCCAAATTGGTACCCACGTAATTCATTACGATGGATGATAACTGCAATTAGCAGAGTGTGTAGTGGAATAGATAAAATGCTGGGATATGGCAGATGCTCCTAAAATATCACAGTTCGATCAATTGATTAAATACAACTAACTGTTAGTAATAATAAAAAGAATATTTTATGGGCGGTTGATGGAAACCCCTACGTGTACAGGCATACTCTCCTTTATCGTAGTTTGATGATAAGCAATCATGATTCACACCAAGAAAGATTGCTTTATGAATAAAAACATTAGCTCTAATATTCAATTGAGTCATTTAGTAAAAGCCTGTATTATGTCGTCCTTATTTGTCTTTGAACATATTTGATAAAGTTTAAAGGATTAAATTTAATATACATGACAAAAGACAGCAAATATGTGAAACCGGCAACAGTAAACATATAAATATTATTGTATGATTATCCATTTGTTATTAATAATAATATGACATTTACATAGCGCCCTATGCAGGTAGTTAGCTGATCTAAGGCGCTTTACAATATTATTATCCTGACTCCGACTTGTTTTAATTCAGCATACATCTCAACTCTCAAGGGGGTATACAATGTATGATGCCATTATAGGTGCAAAGCTTTACTGAAACACATATCTATCACGTCCTGTCAAATTATCAGTTTCATTGTTGAGTAAACCAGTCGTCACATGATAGCCTTGCAGCTCCGGTGTCTCGAACCCGCGACCCTTTGGCAACGAGTCCTACGATCTTACTAACTGCGCTATTACGGTTGTTGTTGTTGATGCTGATGTTACAGTTGCTGTTGGTATTGGGCCATTTTCTTTGGTTATTTTTATTAACCATATTACTATTATTTATGACAAATTATGACGCTCATCTACCGAAAGCTCGTTTCCATATAATGTTATTTATATTAGTAATTTTATCATTTTATAATATTTGGCTAAATGTTATTATAAATCAATGATCTCCAGAGGGCGCATAAATACGAATATTGCCAAATATTATTCTTCTTCCGTTGACGAGTACCCTTTGATAGAGATAACAATCATAATGTAATTGATGCGAACATCATTATTATCACTGGGGGTGAAGAAAGAATCAGCTTAAACCTTCAGTAATCGCAATTTAAGCAATTGCTATTCTTTAAACTGTGACAAGAAGACATGTTAACTGCGTTAGGTCTGTTGACCACTTTGTTAGCTAATATCTGTCAAATATTATATAACCAGGTCGGTATGATGTCGTGTTTACACATCGAATTCGAGTCATGGTGTAAAAATAAAAACGAACGCCGTTACATCATATAAACAAGTGATTGCTCGTAAATGAAAATTGGTAGTTCAAAGAAGCATCCATCCACCCACACATTTTTTCGCACATACCCCCACATTCAAACCCCACTTACGTAAAGAAACACTACAGTGACGCAGATGCCTTGATATGAGACTTATTTGTCTCTTTACCTTTGTTTCTTGCGTTGTTAATGCCACACATTCAGATTACGGAGAGAAGCTTCAATGAGAAAGTCCATTATTGGCCCAAATAGATACTTACCTGATGGAGGAGGCTGAAGAAGACGATTATCATTATTGGCGCATCTCCTTTATGTCGACGCCTCATAGACGTGGTCATGACGACGAAATGGACACACTAATTACTGTCCCGATACTAGCGGCTACGTGAAGTCTTAGCTATCACGTGATCTAGGTCCCTCTCCCACTTCCTGTCATGTTACAATGGACGCTAATTACCGCCAGATGGCGTGAACTAGGTCGCGTCTTCTCCGAAAAACTGTCCGCTCAACAAAGGATGTCTTGGAATCAAGAGTTGCACATGTTTGTCTTATAGTTTATACTTTAGTATCTTCTTGTTCGATGGTCCATCTCGTCTTCTGCTGCTTTCTGTGTTCGGTTAATTCAGTAAATAGAACAATTATGGTGCTATCGTTATGTTGTTTTGTTTAAGGCTATCCCGCAATTAAACTATCATCTCGGTGATTGATGTAGCTAAAGTTCGGAAATTGTTCAAAGGTTCACTCTTTCTGAACGGTGCTGATACCTCCCCGTCTATACTGTACACTGACTAATACAAGTCTGTACTAATCAGCGCACGATGTCACCTGACCAGTGAATAATTCTTAGTATTGACTACATCTGTATTGTGCCGTAGTTATATTAATATCACCATCCTTCGCTACTGTAAAGCTGTTTATTGTTCTGCTGTCTCAGCTCTTCATCATCAGATCTCGAATACATACCTGGGATAGAAAAAGAAAACGAAGTATAAGAAATCACATTTGCCAGAACCGAAATAGATATAAAAATATCTTATAAACAACTTAATGTCGTGTGTTAAAGGAAACAATCGAGAATATTGAACCCTTTATAGACGTTGGTCCTTCTCCATACAATAATGATATTAGTTCAACGTACATTCGCATGATAATAAGATGACAAGATGGATAGAATACGATTTAGAGAACAATTGTCAGCGATAGGGATAACAATAAATAGATCTAGATAACATGATTCTATATTTTATTTTCATATTCGTTGTTCTTGTTGTTGTACTGATATTCGTTGTTCTTGTTGTTGTACTAATAGTGTTGGTGTTTTTAGTCATTCGTAGATAAGAAAGTATGAGTTTAGTTAACGTGCCCAATAATACCAAATGCATTTTGATATTGACTATCATTGGTAATTCGGCATTATTTCGCTTCAAATAGATGTGTATTCATATAAACGAATCGAAGGACATTCTTCTGCAATGACGTCGTAAATTAATGGCGGCGTTACGATGATCGATTTACCTATAAAGTGAAAGATCTCTTACGACGGGTGAGGGGGGTCGGGATGGGGTTCATAGCTATTCAAAAACGAATTACAAATTTGTTCACTTGCCCTGAGGACATGGCCGACCATAGAGGCCATCTTACATCCTGATCACATCATGTCCTTAGGATCTTAATTTGAGTCAACAGTAATGCTTACTTCTTCACCGACCATACATTTGTTTGAACAAAAAAAACGTCAGATCAAAGAGTAAAATTTACCACGGCAAATTTCATTACGGCCTCTGGAGGCCATTAACTAGAGTTGACGTATGTGGCATAAGGTTACCACGAAGATGTAACTCTCCCTTTGGGTTAATTTAATAAATGGTTATAAATTAAATAGAATCCCTGATCTTAACTCAGTGTGTGTCTTCGAATAGTATACCTTCGCTTAACATAAGCTTAGATAAAAATAGCAGTTATAGTTACTTTTGAATCGATGCCTAGTTTACGACATCAACAAGAATAATATTTATCTGTTCAAAATTTGGGATTTTCTTGTAAAATAACTAGAAGAAGATCGATCAAAATAACGTACTCACATGATGCTCATAAATATGAGTCTAACACGTATATAACATGTATGAGTAGATAACAAATAAAAAACAAACACAACACATATAATAATATAAGATTAAAACATCTATTAACGGGAAAGTAATAGGACTATTACAACTGTTATACTATAATAGAGTAAGTCACGCAGTTAACGATATAATGGTAACACTATATTATTGGATAGTGACGTCAATTTATCAGTTATAGTTGTCAATGATATTTGTAACAATTATCTTTTCTTAAACTCTACACCTTTGTTAATTGCTTCAGATTATATATGTTATAATTATCCTTTATATATATATATATATATATATATATATATATATATATATATATATAGAGAGAGAGAGAGAGAGAGAGAGAGAGAGAGAGAGAGAGAGAGATTAGAGAAAGACAGATTGTATGTGTGAGAGAGAGATAGAGAGTGAGAGAGAGATAGATAGATAGATGGATATATAGATAGACAGACAGACACACACACACACACACACACACACACACACACACACACACACACACACATATATATATATATATATATATATATATATATATAGAGAGAGAGAGAGAGAGAGAGAGAGAGGAGAGAGAGAGAGAGTGTGTGTGAGTGAGTGAGTGAGTGAGTGAGAGAGAGAGAGAGAGAGTGCGAAAGGAGTAAACAAGAGAGATAAAGAGATATATTCTAGTAGCTTCTGTTTGTCGCTCCTTATCATAAAACACTCGATGTTGAAGCTTTAAGCGGCCATACATCAACCAGTTATCACACTGATGATAGAAGATGGCCAACAAGTATTTATATTCGCCTGCGCACGCTTTCTCGACAAGTAATTTCTGTTGACACTAATCAGCGACAACATCCGGGACTCTCTCTCTCTCTCTAAAAAGGGAAAGAAAACAAATCTGACGAAGACATTTAATTACAATCCGTGACTCTCATAAGCCCCGTCTTCATATGGTGTCGCTTCATCAGGGAACAGGTTATTGTTTTGTTTCCGGTCTGGTCTAATCAGTATAGTATTAAAGGTAATGATATTCTGGATTCAGACACTGAGCTAATGTTGCTGGCTGATATGTTTTTTATGGTGAGGGGAGAAGGGGTATCTGCTTATGTCTGATTGAATAAATGTGTTTCTTAAATTATTCCAGCAGGAAAACACCATATAAATTATGCACAATTCCTGATGTTGTTCCTTTAACAGCTTAATACAGTAATTGCGATAACAACCCAACTACAATCCAGTATCTGAAAATGTGTACTTTGATCAAGTAAGTGGATCGTCTATGATGGATTAGTCGTGGATTACATTCCAATAATTCACAGATGAACTAGTATCTTTTTGGGGTAGTTCACGACAGTAACATATTGATAATAATAATAATTATTATTATTATAATAATAATGTAGTATGTCACTTGACCTTATTGGATCATCGAAGTATTATACTGATCCTTAATTCGACGAAGGTCATTCAAAAGGAATATTTCCATTATGTTAGTATGCAAATCGTTTGGTTAAATGGCTGCTGTTAATATTCATGAATACGTGGCTTTGAGCAGAGTAAATGTACATTAAAAATCATCACCAAAACAATAACTAATCCATTAAAGCTTTAGTAGTTAATCGTCTTAATGTGGTCTTTGTATTTACTAAGCGTGAGATTTATAAAATTGTATTTAATTTACAAAACGATTTTGTTAGATATAATAATACGCAAACAGGTATCAAATTATTTTCTAAATGACGAAAAAAAACCCAGTTAACTTAGAAGTGAAACAGTTTTTCGTTTTTATTTTAGTCACTCAATGAAATGTGAAACTTGAATCTACCTCTTACCCAAACAGAAGACATTCTTTAATCCGAAATAAATTAAGTTTCACTCAATACAGCGTTGTCATATGTCAGGTTGTCCAGTTGTCGTCAGTATTTTTCATGATTTGTTAACTTCCATTAACATCATATTAATCTGCTGATATATTTGATGAAGGCCATTTTCAAGCCTACATCTGATTAATTCGCTCTTCATTAATACGTCATTTTGAAACACGTGATATGTGTCTTTCAGAAAATAGGAACCTCCTGGCATAATTATGGATCGATATAAGTTATGCCGTTAAATGAATCTGCCCGTTTGTGATATGCTCAACAAAATACGTCCACTTTGTCGCAAATCCAGACTTCTAGGATTATATAATGTTGGATGTTCACATATTTTGTCAAATGCCGGGAGCCCGATTCATGAATACGGAATTGTACCGTAACACCAGAAAGTAAACAGATTTATGGGAAATATTAAAATCTTGGAAGGGAAAAGAGCTCAAGAACTTTGCAAAGCGCTGCTCGAAAGGATATAAAAATATACTTTGTAAATGTAAATCAAAGAGACATATTGTACGCCATTACCCTTTTTGTACTCGAATGCGACAGCTCAGTGATGCGTGCAAAGTAAGTTGTTATCGTAGGAAACCTAGAGAATGCCAACTTTTAACGCATTCAATAACAGAACATTCTCATATTGGTCTTTATCAACTGAAATCTAGAATCCTTGCAGCGTTGTGATATCTATTAAAGGAGCGACATCAAAGTTATAATGATTAACAGAGGCTTCCCATCTGATTAACTCAGAAACTCTTTCGGGGAAGAAGAGGGGAGTGAGTTATATAACACTATGATGCTCCCCCGTCACACGGCGAACAACAGTGTACGCGTAGTGGCTAATGCTAAGGAAAGACGTTTTTCCGGGATCTTGACAGGGGGAGAGGGAAGTGTATTACGGTTATTAATGAATGACAACAGCTAATACAAGAAAAGGGACACTGTAGCAGCTAATGTTAGGGCCCTAAAAAATAATGGCCACAAAGAAAACAATCTCATAAAGCAAACCAAAATAAGGCATGTAGAATATAATAGGTAATAACTTAGAGAGGTGATCACTGATATTGATTTACGAGAAAGTTCATAAATGCTGTAGACAAAGGAAGAAATAGGGAACACAAAATTATCCAACTGCTGCCGGAGAAGAAAGGCTTCAAATGGAATCCAGTTCTATGAAAGGCCAAAGCAGCTATCGAGAAGTAGTTAGGTATGTTTAGCAACCGGATATATCCTATAAAGTACATCATCGCTATTCATAAGAAAAAAGGAAGTAAAGCTCAAACACTATTGAGAAAGTATCCTTTTGAGATATAATGATAAGGAAAAGGTTGGCAGGGGCATTCGTTATTGGATAACTTCATTGGGTTTTTATTTGATGATTGTTAAAGAGCAAACATCATTAATGCTATTCTATCTAACGTGTAATGTCCTCATTTACTTTTGGTTGGCATTCATGTTCAGGCAGGTAACTAGATCCCGATGTTAAGGAACGTAGACAGTAACTACTTTGTTTGGTATCAGGAGAACGGATCAATTATATAAAACCCGATATCCAATTGGCCAATATGTCCCTGACACGGTAGCGCCAGTGGCGAAAGGCTATAACCCTGACCTCTGACCGTTAATTGGCCTATCTAGGCGTCACGTTTCTCCGTCACGTGCTCATAAAGAAACGAACCCCATTGGTCGGGGGTCGGCTGATGACGACAATTACTACGGCGTCATCACATACGGTGTACATTTAGAGCGTTAAGGGCTCGCTTACTATCGTCTTATTAGCCGCTGATGGCTAAGCTTTACCATAGAGAAGCCTCTCGCTGTATTATTCCCTAATGGAAGCGCACTTTGTTACAGACTGCTGCTAGGGTATAGACACGCCTTACACTCTTGTTTCACGCCAGCCCTCTATCAGCCTTCAGGGCAAATTAAATCTCCGACGCACTCCGAAGTCTCTAATGCGTTCGCGCGCATATACGCATCTCGTGCCGTACAGGGAACGCGCACCCGCGTCAACTGATGCCATTTCTTGCTTCCTTGGAAGTTCTTTGTCGAAAGAGAGACGACAAAGGGAGGTTTTATTAATTATCATAACGCCGTAAGGCTATCACCTAACTTCCATCAGTTGTTTTGGTGGGATTTTCTTGGGGACCATTGTCCAATGTCGGCCCCCCCCCCCAAAAAAAAAAACCCTCCGAGTTAGATGCCAGGTAGTGTCTGTGATGAATTGCTTGCCGAGTGCTAATCTCCCGTTAGGGATTTAGATTAACAACCGTGAGAAGAGCACAGTACTTAATGTTCAGCCTTCACCTATCTCTCCAACCACCTCTCGTTCACTCTCACGTAAACACACGCACCCACAAACGCACCACGTGGCCCCAATTCATTGCGTCCTTCCCCCTTCGTGGGATATGCCAGATGCTATCCTACAAAACTGGAAGGATGCATTCCCTGAGGCCAAGATATTACTTATTTGTTCCTTCTCTTTTCAAGGCTTCTTACGGACAAACTGGCGAAACATCATTGATATATCTCCTACGACTTAGCTTTGATCTTTAATAGAAGAGAACGTTATACATAATGAATACATGTCTGTCTGAATAAACGATTAAAGAAATTTGAAACATACACGCACGCACATACGCACACGCACACACACACACACACACACACACACATATATATATATATATATATATATATATATATATAACGCACATATATAGATAAAACCTGACCATGTAATGCTCATCACAATAGCTTAATCAATACAAAGTCTAATTTTATATCATAAAGTAACTTCATTTTTCTCCGTTCGGCTTCAGATATAATTTGTCCTCGAATATCGAATGTTTCCGGGTTATATCAACAGAACGTCAACACGTGCCATCATCACATCCGGTTTACATATAATGGAGTTAGTCAGTCGAACGCTTCGAAGCATTTCTTACATTTCTATTATTTATTAAATACGTATTCAATAGTCATTGCTTAATTAGATCACCGAATATAACCCACAACCAGGCAAAACAAACTAGACGTAATCTCCCTCTTTCTCTCAGTGTGCGCCTGCGCGCGTGTATATTTGTGTGTCTGTGTTTGTGTCTGTGTGTGTGTGCGCGGTCATGTATATGTGTATGTGTGTGCCTGCGTGCGTGCGCGCGCGAACGTGTGTGTCGGTGTTCGGCAATAATCGTATTAATCATAACACCTCATGACCTGACTATCACCTTTTTAGATTGATGCGGCACGGTTATTTAATATTTATTAATGAGTTAGGATTATACACGATCGGAAGGAGATGACAGGTAATCATTATCGCATGGATACGACACGTATTTGTCATCAGTTAAAGATGACGACTCATCAACAGATTTTTAGACAGTGTGATAATACCTCAACATCACGGGTGGTGTTCTTAGAATGAGTATTACAGAGTTGACAATGGATGTTATCAATATTATAACATCTGAGTATGATGTCCTTCCTGTAATTATTATAAATTCTGATCTAAGTAAAATCTGGTTGTATACAAAGCTAGGTGGCTGGTTTAGTACCTGGCTGGTATGTTTGTATGTTAGTTGGCTGAATGGTTGGTATGTTAGCTGGCTGATTAGTTAGTATGTTAGCTGGCTGGTTGGTTGATATGTTAGTTGACTGGTTTATTACCTGGCTGGTATGTTGCTACCTTAACGAGACGTGATACCACTTCAAAAAGATACTTCTCAAAATAAATTGTATGTAATGTGTTTAATACCCCTCATTAAATTGTGTTCCCTTTCTATAGATTTATAGTTAATTATATTAGCTATTTCTCCGAATTATATCACTGATCTATAACACATTTTAATGACTCCAGGTCTCAACTTGAACTAATCCCGAAGATTATGCAATATGAAAAGGAGGAACAAAACACTTTCCCTGCTCCAACCGTGATGCTAGCTTTGAGAGGAACATAAATAGAATGGCTAAGTCTGAATATGTAAGGTAGAGTTGTAATGTTATATCAACGTCGACAACGAGACAACAGGATTTACTTTGTCGTTTTGTCGACAATGTAATTTGTGACACAGAACAGATAAAATTGACATAACTATGAAACACTTTAATACACAAAATTAATCTCTTAGACGAATTTGATCAAAAAGCTGATGTACTTATACAAAATACACTTAATAAATTAACATAATCTCTGAAATATTGTGTAATATAAAAAATATATAATACTAACCATAATTATAGCTGGTTTAAGTTTTCTATCATTTACAATTCGTCTTAAAGATACACATAACCTAACTATTATTGAAGAGGGTTATAAAAGAGATAGTTTCTGGAAGATTTTGCTGTAAATTAATTAGAATGGGAATTTTCTGGATATTGTTGACATTACATAATCTACCCGAAAGTGACCCCATTACATAAACGCTTCGGGGGTCATTTTTCGGTTTCATAGCGAATAGAAAATAGACAGATAAGGAGTATGCGATCATTAGACAATTCCCAGAAGCGATTATTTATCATTAGACAAGCTCAATCTTCACCTAATAATAGCATCATTAGGATGACGATTTTGTCGCCATTTTACCTGCCATAATCAGCATATTATGGCAGTGACAGGTAGAATATAGCATCGTTAGACATCAGACAGTATAGCTTACTGATTTAACAGATAAAATAACTCTTACTGATCTTGTTTATGTCTACTACTGCAATCGTTATAATAGCATGTATTCGTTTACTGATGCTTGCTTCCACACGTTACTGATACTACTGATTATAAACAACCATTATCTAACAAAGGTAATTCATATATTTACAAAGGGAACGTTTTGGTCAGGAACCGAAGTCCGTCTTCCTAAAACTAGAACAGTTTTCTTGTATCATTTGTCTCCCAGTAATTGTCGAAGTGATGTAATCTTAATACTGCCGAGTGCTAGGAGTCACAAACTGCTTATGTTTAGTAAAGTTTCACTGATTAATAACATTGTGTATGATGTAAAATACGATGACTGATTCTACCTGTTCAGGTGACGTGAAGATGGCAGTGACAATGAGGATGACGCGTCATATATATATATATATATATATATATATATATATATATATATATATATATATATATATATATACTCACATATACAGAGAGAGAGAGAGAGAGAGAAGAGGGAGAGAGAGAGAGAGAGAGAGAAGAGGGAGAGAAAGAGGAGAGATAGATCACTCTCTCTCCCTCATATATATATATATATATATATATATATATATATATATATATATATATATATGAGTTAGTGTTTATCGACAGATGGAAGTAATAACGCTATTGACACATGTACTTGGTAGATATGTATTTGGCTAATCTGGCATTAATTTACATACCTAATACTCAGGTGTACGAAATAGACACATCTATGTACATAGGTCCCTGTACATATATACTTGCTGATATCGTTTCCAGCCCAAACCAGCACCATCTCTAGCTTGATAAAGGATCTCAGTGAGAGACGGTGTGGATCGTACTGGATCAGATGATAGTGATACAATAACCGCTTTCGGGATACTCGACTAGAACTATCGTGTAGAGCGACAGACGGTGAAGATGACAGATACCTGTACTGGATTACGATCCTGATTTTAACACCAACACGAACAAGAGGAAGGTTATATTGCAGCCAATGTAGAGTGAGGTAAAATTGACTCGTTAATAAACTGTTGAATCAGGGATCTAGATTCGAATCAAACAACTCTTCAGTTCTAACGTATCTCTAATTATATATTTGCTAATGAATGAATAACGGCTATAATAGAGCGATTCGGTTACCCCTAGTGCCACCATGCGGCTGAATTGCACACTACGGTCTCGGGTTAGAAGTCTAAGAATCACTGTGTTGCATGGCAATTTACGCGTGTAGTCGCTGCTTAATGTCCTACTGAAAAGCATATATATATATATATAGGCTATTTACCAGCCATATTTGAGTTATATTTATAGTCCATTCAGGGTATGTCATCTCTACATCATAATTTTGCATGTAATCGGAATGGCATATATTTTATCCAATATATATATGCCACTAAACTAAGTAACGTTCAATGCGATTTGCATGGATGTCATGGTTCGGCCTGTCTAGTTCAAACTTATTTTTGTAGAAGCTTTGCCATCTGACATGACGATGTGAATGGAAAAAATCAATGATCACATAGATTATAATTCACATGGTGATTCTTGTTATCGTAGCATTGGTATTTAAACATCCTATCTTGTATAGAAAGCGAACTGTTTCATTTGTTTTTAATCTGCCGTTCGTGCAATATTTACTACATGCAACTGTCAAGGGTATTTATACTCTAATGTAATGATTATTTTATTTAATAATATACAAGTGAAACATATATGATTGGTTGCCAGGTAAAAGTAAAACCTATATGTCCAAAACTTGCAAATAGCCCTTTATATCTACATTGAACATTCTTCATTAAAATAAATTTATATAAATATTGTGATAAGTATTGTGATAAATATTGTGATAAATATTGTGATAAATATTGTGATAAATATTGTGATAAATATTGTGTTAAATCCTTTGGAAAGACAGAATCATTCAGCTGAAATACTATTATCAGTCTCCGTGTAATATGAAATAATTTGCTCAAAGATTTCCAGTATTTATCGTTTGAGAAAATTGCCATATTAACAGTGGGTGCCATAGCTGTTCTTATCCGATACCTCAATTGGTAACCGATGCAATGCACTTCATCTGGATCGGTCTATTGCTGCTAAATGCGCCTAGATGTCCTCGAGAAACATTAATTTTATTATAAATGGTGGATACTGATATATAAACTATATAACACTAGTCGAAGCTAAAGTATAATGAAGGTCGTAAAGTCAGAATCTTTTAGGATCATAACCTATTTCTTAGTATTTCGGAGATCATTGTAATAATTTACATTACGTGTGACATATACATGAATAGTTGTAAACGGAGTGAAGTATCATGCATGTTGACACAGATAAACACACTGTGACATTCCCCTCTTTAAATATATATATAAATTTTATATATATATATATATATATATATATATATTTATTAATCATCCTCTCTCTCTCTCTCTCTCTCTCTCTGTATTGTGTGTGTGTGTGTGTATGTGTGTGTGTGTGTGTATGTGTATGTGTATGTGTGTATGTGCATATATGTACATACGTAAATGACACACGTAAATCACACACTTTTACAATTTATTAAACCATTCTATATCTAACAAGGATC
>JAODUP010001162.1:75000-95000 GCA_025642065.1 Paralvinella palmiformis | reverse complement strand
TACTGTCATCATAATGATGTCATCTTAATCTATTACTGTCGTTATCATAGTGCCATCTTTATCTATTACTGTCATTGGTCCTATTCTGGGAAAATAATCAGGAAATGCATCTTGATAATGGCACTTTGATGGTAACCAAATACACTTAACTTCCGGATTTTAATAATATTAATAATAATAATCATCATCATCATCATATACATCATAATCATAAACATGAATATAATCATTACAAAAATTACTTCATCATCATCATCATCATCATCATCATCATTATTATCACAATCACTTCCATCACGACAATGAACAACACTATATTCATATAATCATTACCTTTAATTTATATTAATCAAATCTTACCGTGAATTTTAAGCTTTAATCCCAAACAGCAGGAATCATTTAAACGTCGTAATCCTCTTCGAGTCCTGTTTGAAGGCCGCCTGTATAAATCGGGATTTCAAACTTCGGGATACTCTTAATCCTGATGACGAAGCCACTCTCCATCCACCAATGATCGCTGCTCTTTAGGTCCGAGTTAACGAAGTACAAGCCGGTTTTCAGGTGTTTTTCTGTTGTAGCTCACAATAACTGGCCGAGCTGTAGTCTCCTCTGTGTGTGTGTGTGTGCCTCAAATGGTGAGAGAGATAGGTCCGTCCTGTAGACCGACACACTAACAGACAGACAGACAGAGAGACAGACAGACAAGCCGAGTTAGCTAGCTACTGAATGATAGTGAAATATATAGACAACTAAGAGTAGATCAGACAGATAGGATCCCATAAGAGAAGCTAGAGTGCAGCTAGAGAGAGAGAGAGAGAGAGAGAGATAAATATCACAGCTCGCTCATGTCAGGTGACCAAAGTGGTAGTGGGCGATTGTCTGTCGACAGGTGCTGACACCTAGTGGCTGGTTGGTAAGAAATGGTTATGTTATTATGATGGTGTGGTTCCAGAATCCAGCCACTTGGCGTGGATAATGACCGCCGAGACGCCAAGATATAACGACAAGCCGAGAATGTGAACAGCAACCGCAGCAGCAGCAACAACAACAACAGCAATAGGCGGGTAGAGATGAATGACACTAGAAGGATGAGCAACCAGAAGTGATGTTGGTTTGTCTCAAGGGACAAGGATACTTAATGTAGTGGATAGAGAGAGAAGAGGAGATGAGGAGATGAGGGGACGAGGGGTAGAGGGTTTCATCTTGTCTTATCGTGGGAGTGGTAGCTTATGTTTAGCAAATTATTGCTCTCTCTCTAGAGAAGGAATGGGGGGGGGGGTAAAACAAGAATACAAATGATGACAGACAAACAATTGTCCTCTTAACACACACACACACACACACACACACACACACACACACACACACACACACACACACACACATACACACACACACACACATATATATATATATATATATATATATATATATAACACAAACATACAAGTACGAAAATACGTACTAATTGGTGGAAGGACATTAAATAATACTCGCGAGAGAGCAGAAATGTTCGTGAATACGCCCATGCTAGTACGCTAACACGCGACTGCGCGCATGATTAACTGCAGCTAGAAAACGGAACAGAAAAGAAAACAAATAAACTAGTATCGTATTTCATACATAAACAAATACATAGTCCCCATATCTATATACACACACTAATACATGAGTACAGACAGCTGGTAACTGCGGGAACTATATTGCTGTTGGTAGTCAGTATACCTTCTTATTACGTTTATATCTGATATAATCAAATAGTGTTAGCCAAACAGCAAATATCAAGGGTGTTGGGATATTGGAGATATTATGTGGGTCCTGGTCTCTCAGCAGTGACCCACTGACTTATGTTAGAAGAGACGATATTCACATCTCAGAGTTGTACTGGCTGTATATATGTCAACAATGGTGACGTAGCAATTCTTGGAACACATAATGTTGACAACTGTTATTGAGGAAACAACGCATCACATATATTAAGCAATTCATGTTTGGTGCAAACAGACCACCGGACTCTAATATATTGTGTTTTGTTTTATTTAATATAGTCGCTCCTAATTGAGTACAGCTCCACAAGTCCATAACACCGATATATTTGGGTATATTATTTAAAAATGAATTAACATTATTATAAATGTATCCATGATACATAATTATGAGTGATTCTATTTAACTCGGTCAACTGTCTTTGGCTATCGATAGATGATGCATGTCGCTCCTAATTGAGTACAGCTCCACAAGTCCATAACACCGATATATTTGGGTATATTATTTAAAAATGAATTAACATTATTATAAATGTATCCATGATATAATTATGAGTGATTCTATTTAACTCGGTCAACTGTCTTTGGCTATCGATAGATGATGCATGTATTTGTGTATATGTTAGGCTGTGTAGGTATATGGATGTTTATTCAGTTAATCAATATTAATTCACACCCACCCACCATCCGCTATATATATATATATATATATATATCCGTGTGTGTGTGCGTGTGTGTGTGTTCGGATGTTTGTTCGTGTCTGTGTTCGTGTGTGCGTGTGTTTGAATGTATATATATATATATATATATATATATATATATATATATATATATATATATATATATCTAAGCGTAGTCATTAGTTGCGGCAAAATTCACGTGTTCGTCATTACACGAATCTTCCAAGGAAGACAAGAATTAATTTGTAATATAACTCTATTCAGCCGAACCAGTCAACTAGAATGTTCTTCACGATTCACTTCTCCATTTTCACTGCGGATGACAATTAAAATGGCGTCCAGAAACACATTATACAAGTACGCATGCGCCGCCCACTTGCGCGTGAGTACCGTAGAGTGTTCAATTACGAAGTGAATAAACCGATTTTTCTACCCCATAAAGGGCGAATGTCATGAAATGTTTTTTATTCATATTTCAGTGGGAGTTCTGTTTTTAATGTCGCCGCCATGTTGAACCTGTTTGTGCAAGAACATATTTAGTGTTTGTCGTCTGAGACGCTCTGATGTACAACAACAACGTAAAACATAAAATGAATTAATCATCTCAGTAATGGCGCATTAGTAATGTGAGCGATTCGAAATGCGTGTATTTTCAGTTCGAAACAATTCATATATCAATTGAATGGTGATGGTTTATTGTGTCGTTAGAAATACGATACGATATCCTAACACTAATGTATATCACAAAATATAATCGACGCTAGTAATAACATACTATTTCTACAACTAAAATAGTATTACTACTACTATCACTTGTAGTAGTTCTACATCTACTACCCCTATTCCTACTACTATTACAACTATTTATTTTACTAACGATACTACTAATAGCAAAATAACGAATATTAACCATACTACTTCTATGATCACACCCAAACTACTAATATTACTATTACTACTACTACTACTACTACTATTACTACTACTACTACTACTACTACTAATAATAATAATAATAATAATAATAATAATAATATTACTACAGCTAAAGATCAAGGAGCGTTTTTAATATATTCAGATCAGTAACAAGTTTATATTCTAAGATTGAATTTCAGTAATAAGAAATTATTTCAATAATCGTATCATATTGTAAGTCAAGTATAATGTTAACATATATAACCATAAATACTACTATATACCTGTTTTGCAAATTATAGAAGATATGTATTTGTGTTGTACAGTGTACTAAATACGTGTATTATCCAGTGTACTATTTACTTTGTTATATATGTTTATATCTAAAGTCCGGATCTAAATAGATAAATAAAGAATACCAGTTATCCTAAAATTAAATTAAATGATAGACAAATGTATATAAGATATAAGAAATATTTAAAAACAGCAACATTTGAGTGGGTGGCACAGGTTTCTAGGTTACATTTCGTAAACATTTTAGGAAGAATCTTAATGTACGGATTTTCTTCACATATATCACGCGTAGCCCGGGACAGGGTTAATTAATTCCCACTTACTGACTCACCGCCTCACTGACACGCCGCTTCATCGCATCAATGCCACACTGCCTCATTAACGTACTTGCTCACTGACTCACCCACTGACCCACTATCTCACTGACTCACAGACTCAAATACGTCTCATTCATTAACATACTATTTGATTAACTCACCCCGTTACTCACTCTAATTCTCAAAACCCCGCCCACTAAAAGATCAACCTGCTCAAATGTAGCAATGAGTGAGTCAACTATTATTTAACCGATTTTCGAATATTTCCTAATCTATCAATGTGATGAGAGAATGATATTTCTCAGAGTGTCTAATCCCATTCACATGTTTGTCGTTTCACGTCCTTTTGACAGAATGTATTAGTTATTAATTAAGGCTAAAGATACAGAACTGAACCCGTTTTTGTGTGTGTCTTATTTAAACAATTAAGGTGACAAAACCGTAGCTGAAACGTAACAATGATATATTCAGATATTTATGTTACAACACCTATATGACTTTGTACGTCAAAGATCCTTTAGGATAAAGCGAGCTTTTAGCTCTAAATGTTGCTCTTTCTTAAATGCCAAAATGAGGAAGTCTTCCTAAGTGTAAGGTTTCTATATTTCTATATTTACGAAAAAAATACAATAAATTACTAACGTAACTAACTATAGGCATGAGAATATATTATTCGGGTCGCTTACGACCTTTTGGTTCTTCTAGCCGTCTAAGTGTAAAAAATAAGTAGCCTATCTCATTGAGCCTACCATATTTTTCACATTTAGCATAGCTAATATTGCTGTTTAGATTAATGTGTTTCGGTTAATTTGGTGTTCCATCTTTTGGAGAAGTAAAAGACTTTGAAAATAGAAATAAATATAACCCAATATTAGAAACGTGATACTGATGTAAATTACTTTATTATTATCGGTTCGTGTATAATTATGAAAACATAAAACTAGGGTTGAAGCTTTATGGCCACAAAATGTTATGAGGCAAATATTTGTTGTTCTTATCAAAGCCAAGTAACTGCAGCAACTTTGTGTCCAAATTGTTTTCCTCAAGCTAGTCAGGCTTGAGGAAAGTACAACTTACCACTAATTCTTGCCTGTCCTGTTATTTTTATTGTTATTTTTCTGTAATTTATTGTGTTTTAGATCCTATTGAAGCTCTTAATATATATATATATATATATATATATATATATATATATATATATATATATATATAATATATATATATATATATATATATATATATATATATGTGTGTTTCCTTTTTGATATCCGCGTTGCTGGCTGATACATTTAACTTACTGTCTGTACTGTGGAAGTTGGAAATGCATTTCTATTCTATTCTATTCTAAGATGAAACACCCTTCAGATATGCCAATGCCGACATTCGAAATCAGGTTGTATTGATCTATGATCTAACACGCTACCAGTTAGACTACAACGCCCCCCCCCCCCCAAAAAAACAAACAAACATAACAACAACTAAGAAGTATATAAAGTAAAACTAACTCTGGTAACCTTAACAAAATATTTATTATTATTATTTATTGTGATTTAGGTAATTTGGAAAGCTAATTGCTTAACCTAGATTCGAAGCAAGAAGATATTTGTTTTTTTAAATATGAGAAGTGTTACGAACTATTTTCTAATTCACTGTTCATTTATTTATTTAATAAAGAGACACTTCCTGTATACAAGATTTATTCATATCATAAACATATGCAAGAGAAGAAAATATTTAAATATTACTGTGCACCCAGAAACAAAAACCAACCACCCAATGCCTGGAGGGAACGAATAACTCTCCAGACTTTATAAATTACTTGTATGCAGTTAAAATCTACAGTCTCTGAGAAGACTATTGATCATACCGAAGAACAGTCTAATATGGCGGTTTTTTTCTTCCTCAAACTTCTCAAGTTTTGTCTTGTCATTCTCTGTCAAAAGAATTATATGTTTGTATTAGGAAAACTTTATTTTAATAGCATTGAAGTTCATAATTTGTTTATTTTACAATCTCTGTAGATTGACTGTGACCTTCTAAAACTCTGTTCCGTCACGATCTGTTTATAACTTATGGCTATAGTGCAAACATGTTCTTACTAGAAGCATGTTATCCTATTAAACACGCTATGTAATGAACATGGTGCTTCCTTTAGTGTCTCTACAACGTCGTTCTCGTTGTAAGCAAACTATCTATACAAATATACTACGTCTACTTTATATCTATAAATAAGTTGCCTTCATTATACTGCTATCTCTAAAACATAGTAAGTATGCTATCCTGTGATTTTTTACATGTCTAATCTCTGCGGAGAAATCATGTGTAAACTATGACTATTTTATGCCCATTTGTGTTTTTTTCTGTAAAAATACTCAATATCAGCGATATCTAAACACTATATCTATAAATAATACAATGTTAGCTCTCTCTCTCTGTGTGTGTGTGTGTGTGTGTGTTCAGGAGTGTATTAGCGTTTGTTCAAACACGAGATAAGTCAAGGCAGTTGGTTTATTGTATAGACTATGCATACAAAACACTTCTTGGCTTTTTGTGTGGCAACAAACCACTAGACGGCTACGAGTTGACAGAGTAAATATGGCCATTGTTAGCTGAAGCCGAACATTGACGGTGACACTAACCAAGTGATACTAACCTCACTAAGTACATCTGACTCTAAGACAGATGTTGTATTGGTTACATCTGACCACAAGATAGACGAGTGTCTGTTAGGACAATCCGAGGTGATGATTTGATACAATGGGTTCATTCATCGTTGTTGGCTCCCTGCCAGCGGCCCGTCTCTCTCTCTCTCTCTCTCTCGCTCTCCGCCCCCCCCCCCCACACACACACATGTACACACACACACACATGTACACACACACACGCGCGCGCGCGCCCACGCACACGCACGCACGTACACACATACACACACACATACGTATGTGTATGTGTGTTTGTGTGTGTGTTGCAGCCCCTACTTTGTTGAATAGGGTGCGGGCATTTATTAGAAATGCGTCGTCTCTTGAAATTGTTTAATCTGTTCTAAAAACAAACATGTTGAAGGTCGTTTTCACAGATAAATAATTAATATCTTTTAAATCACTTACATGGTTTTAACAGACATATTATTTGGCGTATTAGTATATTACATATTATTTGTACAGCGCCTTTTGGGTGGCTCCTGATAGCAATGGCGCTTATTAAATATACCTTATATATATATATATATATATATATATATATATATATATGCACGCACGCAAACACACACGCAAAAATATAGCCGTATTGAAACATATTATATATATATATATATATATATATATATATATATATATTTTTATAAATATATATATATATATATATATATATATATATATATATAAAATAATATAGTAAGAAAATATACTGTTTGATAAAATATGTTTTTCTCTTAACAATATAGCTGTAGAGCTACAATTTATTGGTTGCTAAGAGGTCTTAAATGTATATTTTCTCTGGTGGTTCCAGTGATCATCGAATTTGTGAAAACGATAACGTAATGGCGCCCTTTCTATTCAGCGTGCAGGTAATACGTTTTGTGGCGCCCTCCTTAGTGTATCACTAAAATGTTAGACAACGTTATTTACAGGAGATCAACACACGTCAACACATTCACTTGCCAGTAAAGTATTATTTCATAACAGGTCTATATAAATCAGCTGATGTACTAACTACATCCCGAATAACCACCTAAACAATGCATGATGTCACAATTCTCATAGGATGTTGTAATGTTGATAGTTTTAGCTCTACAAGTATCATCTATCATTTTACGACATATACGTAACTATTCCAACATTAGTCATGACAACAGAGAAATGTAATCTAGATTGTTCGTGGTCTAGTCTAACAGAAGACAAAATATACGATTATAATTCAAATCATATATAGCACCATATATAAAACCGGGCATAACACCAAATATAACCCGATATAACACCAAACACAAATAACATACTTAACACCATGTATAATACCACACATAATACCAAACATAACATCAGAGATAACATCAAATTTACTCTAGCTATAGCTGTATATAAAACATAAAGGTTAACACTATATTTAACACTAGTTATAACACCTTAAATAACACGATAATTAATATCAGATATAACTGCATATCCAACACTAAACATGACACCATATATAAGACCAGTTTAACACAAGTTTTAACACCATATATAACAACAGACATAACACAGCATATAGCACCATAAATAGCACCTGACATAACACCAGGCATAACAGTAAATGTGACAGGAGATACGACGCCAGATATAACACCAGCGAACTGACCAGACTTGGGAGGAGAGATTTGACACCATTTAGCTTTATAACCAGTTTACCAAAACAGGATTCATTCCAGACAAAAAGCTAACACAATTATGTACATTTACGTCAGACTCTAGACATTACTACAAACAATACACACGACATTTTATTGATGCACTACTCCACAACTAACACTAGACCCAAACACTAATTTTGACACACGACAGACGACTAGATTCAACAGCAGATATGACGCTTGATCAGTATTGTCTTTGGTTTTTTCTTCTAAATTAAGCGGATTTTGTGTCCTTACATACCTTAAACAGGTTTATAAGGAGGTATGGAAGTGTGTGTTAGATTATGAGAACCAGAAATCCAATGACGGTACAAATAAACAAAGCCATTTCCCATAACGGCTGAAGACAAACATAATACTTATCTTCCCTAAGAGTTTATCCGCCATTAAATAGGACTCGGGATTTGTGAAATCGGTAAATACGGAGATTAGTAGTCATCATTAAAATAGGGAATATTGCGCGGTTTGGATTACAGAAGAAACCCTGGAATGATACGCTGAAGCATTATGAATATGAATTTGCTAAAATATTTTAAATTTGTTTACTGTTTATTTACTAATTAATTCATATTGAGAATTGGTTGTATTGCTTGGGTATCTTTGTGTTTTGCGAATTAACGATATTAAAGTAGTTTATAATTAAAGCATACTCCGTAGGGGGAAAGGCTTGTAATTTCGATCATCCCAGTTTTGGAGTGCGCTATTTTCCTTTTTTTAATTGGCCGATTCCACCGCCTAAATTCTCACTTTCATAAACAGTTGTTGCATGCCGCATAAAATGTTATGAATGTAGCCCAGTTATTGGTATAGTTCAGAAATCTGAGGACTGTAATTTCGATCAGTACGCTCGCAAATTTGATCATCACACGAGGACACCTGTGGGGCTGTGTTGACATTACGCTATATAGGGAGGGTTTACGTTGTATCCTCCTTGGTCAGCCAGCTGCAGCTGGTACGATTATATCTGATTTGGATCGTCCCTCGTTTTCGTTCAGGAACCGTTGAACTTGCCTTTATAAGATAGACCATATAGGGGGTTTGTTTACGAACTTACGAAGAAAATAAATCAAATTTACTATTTACAAATTAAAAACATGTTTGTTCGATATATTTTTACAATGTACTGACAATCTAGATCAGCAAGGAATGTGCATATACATGCGTGAAATTGGTCTAATCATGTGATCTAATTTATACGGCGTCCTTTCATAAAGTGGAAGTGACACTTCGTTCCTTTGTTTTCTGTTAATATCATAATAGATTCGATTATTGTATGCTCAAAATGATGATTTTCCGGCACACAAGGATTAGAAGAAGGTAATTAATTTGATTGAAACGGAAAAGTTTTACTTTGCCTTCAGTTTTCTGTACGTAAATCGCTTGTAATATAAATTAGAGTAATATTTGTAGGTTATGACTGTCTTTTAAGCACCAATTCTGTTTATTTTTATATATTTTGTAAACAAAAGTTTGAAATGATCGAATTTAGAAGCTGATCGAAATTACAATAAGATAAGAGTTTCTGCCAAAAAGAAATACAAATCTCAAAGGTCATAATCATTGGTTATTCGGTCTGTTGAATATTCCATTCGATCATTACGTTTCCGTTAGAATAGACGCGATGTTATGGACAATGGTAAGGATAAAAAAAGAACTGACCCACTTACAGACAGACCCACTGACTGTATTATTTGTCTAATATTACTACAACAACAAAAAAAGTAAAACAACAACAACAACAACAGCAATAGCAAAAACAGCCACATACTAGTACTACTGCTGCTGCTATTTAGTCTGTTGATGTTGCCAATACAACAACTACTACTACTTCTACTATTATTACTACTGGATATGCTAATAATAAAACTACTTCTGGTACTAATACTAGTACTATTTATACTTATATTACTTCTACTACTATTACTTGTACTATTATTTCTAGTACTTTAACAACTAATTATATTTCGCTCTGGCTACTACTAATGATGGTTGTTGCTGATACTGGCCACTTTTGTGTATATGATAGGCTAAATGGGCCAGCCGACATACAAAGGTAATGAAACGAAGTCAAAGATGAAACATCCTTCATATACATCCACGCCGAGATTTGAATACGGATGGTAGTGATCTGTGGTCCAACGTGCTAACAACTAGACCACGTAGGCGTCCCTACTTTTTCTACTACTACAACTACTACTATAATTACTATTACAATTACTACTACTACTACTACTACTATTACTGCTACTACTTCTGCTAATAAGAATAAAAATAATATCAATAGTAATACACCTATTGAAATAATAATAATAATAATAATAATAATAATAATAATAATAGTATTACTACTTATGCTACTGCCATTTCTAATTAACAAAAGAAAATACAACAAACACTCACTACCCGTTTCATATAATTAAGTAGATGATTGGTACTTCAATTTTGTTATATAGTGTCCTGTAATTTCTAAACCCCGAATATTTACATTGTGTACAAGAACAAAGAAATAAATAGATGAGAGGTCATTCGATTAAATAGACAGTGAATATTTCAAAATTTCTGATAGCATATTTTAAAATCATTTCCACAATTCGTCTATGTTAGAATAAATACGAAAACGATATGTTAATAAAACTCCTGGTGATAATTTTATCAATAAATTAGTTTAGCTTTGATACAGAAATCCGAGTGATATTTTGTTTCTAAATAAACACTCCAATTATAGGTCATACTACGGGTAATAATCGAATCAACTTAAAGTATTGGTTTTATAAGATCAGCGTTCACCGAGTTGAAGAAAACACTCAAATGTTAGAATGTGTTCATTATATCTTGTTAGAACATGAGGCGTATTGTGTTTTGTATCTAATAAAATAAAGACCCTCATCATTAAATAAAATATATCAATTTATGTAGGAAATTTGATATGCTACTCTTTAGTGCCGTGTTTGTGCACACAATGCGCTAAATGGATCAAATCACCAAAAGTAAAAAGCAAATTGAAACATGGGACCCTGTTAATCTTAATCAGTTTGATCTCATCTCAGGTAGCAGAGTTCTATCATCAACTACATCGGTTGTCACACAGGATCCTCGGTTTTCCCAATTATATCCCACTTCTGAAATCTCTTCACCGGGTCACTGTTCAATCTCTCATCATTTTCAAACTCTGTACTATTGCCTATCTTTATTCTGGTGAACCTTCTTTTATGTACTTCCTCTAGCACCAAAGCACAGAGAACTCCGTTCATCTGGTGTTCACTTATTGTCTGTTCCTGCTTGCTGTCCCCACTCTTTGGAATTCACTCTCTGAACATGTTGAGCCATCAAATGACATAGTTTCTTTCCATCATCATTTGAAAACTCACATTTTCAGACTCGCCTATCCTTCCTAAGTGTCCTTGCCATCTGATCATTGTTGATGATCTTTGCATCGTACCCGGACTATAAGTTTGCCCAACCCCTTTACTAGGTGGGCAACTGAGCTCGATTCTTTTCGAGAATATTGCCGCCATAGAAGTTTTGTAATTATTAGTATTATTATTATTATTATTAGTAGTAGTAGTAGTAGTAGTAGTAGTTAATCCACGAATAAACTTATTTCTGTCAAAGTGTCAATGGTATGCAGTATGCAGAAGCATAAGACTGAATATAACTGATACGAGATATGTACTAAGCTAATTTATAATAATCCTTTTTAATAATGGAGTTATTGTTTTAATAACAGATTCCATCAACATCACCACTTCTATCATCAGAATCACTATAATCATGAGGAATAGCTAATTAATGTTGATCTCAGAGACAATTGTGATTTTGTCATAAAGTGATTTCCAACGGATTAGCGAGACATGACACTCTTTGGATAGTGTCGAGTGTTGTCTGCTTACATTTGGATTACTTACTCCGTTTAAATGCGGGTTTCCTGTTGTTGATTGGGTTCCTGGTCCTTTTTACTATAACTAAATTCTCAAATAATGAATAAGGAACTAAAATACATTTTTCCTGTACTACCCTAATACGACTAACAAACTGAGACAGAAACCAAACTGACAATAAAGTGGTAATCAAAATATGTCACTATTGTTTACGCGGAAGGATCAATTACATTTCGACGGTTATGTAAATGATTGCTAAAACACGAAGTGATCGATAGCAAACTATCCGTTAATATAAATGTTGATTGTAGAACCCCTCGGTATATAAAAATCACCAGCTTTAGCTATTACCGTACAATAGTAACCCCAAAACTGGTTTCATCTAATTGCAGTTGTTCATTTAATACATAGTTAGAAAATCAGCGGTAGATCAGTGTTAATGTTCAGCGATTGTTTGTCCTCAGCGATTTTCTTGAAGAAATATTATCTCCATTGTTCTAAACTATTTCCTTTTGATTGAATTAGTCAATTAGTGAGTGGTTTGTTTAGTCTTCGTACATACCATATATAACACACATGGTTTAGTGTCTACTAAATTGGAGACAATAGACTAAATGGGATCCACAACCAAGATGTTTGCAGCCTATTGTTCTAATTATTGTTTCGTTGCAAATGCGGAGACGGAAGAGGAGACAACGTCATCCCTTTCTTAGTAAATAGGAACACACTGAAAAACATATTTCCGACTTTTATGTATTATTATGTGTTGATAATATAAAGCAAGAGGAAAATATCAATCCTTATGTTTATGAAACCCATTCTTATTATTAATGATTAAGGGTAGGGATACACATGTGGTGAATAAGTTCAAAAAAAAAAATTTAAAATATATATATATATATATATATATATATATATATATATATATATATATATATATATATAAGTTTCCTTCACCTAATTTGATTTATTATCTCAGCAGTATCCATACATATCACACATGGAGAAATATGTTTTTTATAGGTTGCACAAAGTGTGGTACACTCTTCCTTAAATACAATATAAATTAGAGTCAGGTGGAGGTATTAAGTATCAGAGAGTAGAAATATGTTTTCTCAATCTCTCAATCAGTTATGATTCTTATAATAGTATCAAAATTCAGTCATTATAGGAGTTTGTTTCTCCAATCTGTGTTAATCTCTCGTTCTCAATTGTTTTCTGTCGTTCTATATGTCTGTTTGTTTCGTCATATGTTTCTTCATCTGTTAACTGTTCATATGGTAACTCGTCTATCTGTCTGTTGTGTTCTGTCTGTCTGTCAGTCTGTATGTCTGTATGTCTGTCAGTCTCTCTCGCTCTCTCTCTCTCTCTCTCTCCCTCTCTCTACTTTCTCCCCTTTTTCCCTCTCTCTTTTTTTTTTTTTTTTTTTGCCTTTATTCTTCCCCCTCTCTCTTCTCTCTATTTTTTTTCTATTCTTTCCCTTTTTTCTTCTCTCTCTCTATCTCTCTTCTCTATCTAACTATATATATCTCTCTCATCCTCTCCCCCTCTCTTTCTCCCTCTATCTATCTTCTCTATAATAATAATAATAATGAAATAATAATAATAATAATAATAATAATGTATATTTAATAATATGCCTTTACTAGCAGGAGCCATTCAAAGGCGTTGTACAAATAATATGTAATATAATAATACCCCAAATAATATGTCTGTAAGCACCCTGTAATGATTTAAAAGATAATAATTATTTATCTGTGAAAGCGACCTTAAACAGGTGTGTTTTTAGAAGAGACTTAAAATTTCTAAGAGACGACCATTTCTAATATTTGCCGGCAACCTATTCCACAAACAAAGTGGGGGCTGCAACACTAAACGCACAATCACCATATGACTTGAGCCGAGACATTGGCACCTGCAATAGTATTTATCTCTCTCATTCTCTCACTCTATTTCACAGCCTCCCTTATGTTTGTATGTATGTTTGTGTATGTGTTTGTATGTTTTGCTTACTAAGGAATATTTATATGACACCAACATTCAACTTCTATTTGACCTATTAAACCTTTATTTTATTTTACTGTATTATTTAATATCACGAATGGAAAAATAGCATTAAAGTTACGTCAGGGTTATAATACCGATGTGTCTTCCCTCTCCGCTTTTACACGCACTATATGTTAGTATATTATTATTTGAAAGTGACTAATATCCCAAACAAATACTTATATAAGGCAGGTTGATATTTAGAATCGGGTAACTAAAACACATGTATGCATTGACATATATGTATCAATTATATTCACGACATTATATAAAAGCAGCGAAAAACCTGTATTGTTGAATCCGTGATCTCTTGCTGTATCCTAATTTGTACAATTAACTAACGATTTATATATATGCATGTATACGTTCTCTGTTTTATGTAGGATAAAATTTAATAAATGTCATTAATCTTTTATAAATCTGTTAAACATTTTATCTATATAGATATCCATATGTTTACATTTTCACCCACTTATAAATGTACACACATACACACACATATTTAAACACACACACACACACACACACACACACAGAGAGAGAGAGAGAGAGAAAAAAAGAAAAATAATTTATATTATATATTATATATATATATATATATATATATATATATATATAAACTACAAGCACATTAACCATAATAATGAGAACGTAGGTATTGGGTATTCCCATATTCATTCTGTCGCATAAATCCTAAAGCCTGGTGCCTAAAGCCTAGAAATAAACAAATAAATTCATTATAGTGCAGAAGGTTGTTTTTGTCCCAGTGCTTTTTAAGAAAATCATCCCAAGCAAACATATTCCTCACTTGATCTGATGTATTGTTTTCTGTCTGGTAACTCTTTAACCTAATTGTCATACACCCCATACTCCAATTAACGTCACACATCTGAGGATGTATGGTTCTTTATTATCTCACTTTGTTTTCCCATTTACCATATAATTCAATATTGACGCACGATAAACAAGGTGCTTCGGATTGAGATGTTGTAACACCAGCTCAGAAACAGTGTGATGAATGTGTACCAAGGAGACTATACAGTTCATTCATCTGTCCTCTAGTGCAACATCGTTGGCATTTCAGTTCTCTGTCTACTGAAATTGTTAGTTGGCACGCAGCTGTCCCGTGATAAAGTGACAAAGTAACCAGCGACTATGGCTGAGAAAATTGCACTGAAATGTCACTAGACCAAATGGGTTGCGTTGGGAATATTTCGGCAATGGCTTATTGGTAAATAGTATACAATGAAGAGTGTATACTGTATTATAAAGGGAATGCTATTGTGAAGAGAAAGTCTTGTAAGTTATTATCATAAATTAAATAAATCACATATATATATATATATATATATTGTTGTTGTTGTTGTTGTTATTTAATTAATATTTCATTAAAGTATTTGTTTATTTGATAATTAGTGTATGCCTCTATGTGTCCTGTATCATTCTATATTCGATGATGGTATCATTTTTAAAAATAATAATGCATGCCATTTAACGGGTATTTACATTACCCTATACAAAAGGTAACAAACACTTCGACCTCCTTATCATCTATCAAATGGCATCCTTAGAGTTTGAAATAATATAATTCGACATAATATGGTGAAGTCAAATATAGACTATCTATTAGCGTTCTGATGGCCCAGTAATTATAGCACTGAACTATAAACTTCCAGTCTGCAGGTTTGAATCCAGGTAATACCTGGGCATTTGTCCCTCGGTAATGTGATCAGATCCGAGTCTACAAAAATAATTATATCAAATTTCCGTAGGTAAAGGAAAAACGTGGTTCATCTTTTGGATTATATATATATAGCTGTATAGCACTGATATGTATGACTCATAACGCCATATTTCCGTTAACAGATATCTAAAGATGGCATACATGAAAAGTGAAAACCAAACGGCCTAGAAATGCCCCTGTAGTAATGCCTATAAAAACGAAGGAAGATCAGACAACATATCATTTTCTAGGAGCTTTCTTTCCGATAAATATTAAAGTACTTCATATGATATATCAACTACGTCTTTTAGTCTACAGACAACTCCTTTAATGATAACTCTACTAAATGCCGCCGACAAGTTCACAATAATACTGTCTTCTCTTGATCAGGTGCCACCTAAACATCGTTAGGTGTTCTGAATCGATATTTCTTTATGCATTAATACGTTTATATGGAACATGTTGTATTTTGGAACACGTTGTTAATTTGTATCAATCACAAATGCAAAATATTGGCCAGGTGAAAAATAATAAGAAGCGAAGCCATACGTTTATCGCGAAATATAGCAACGCTCCAGCGGACGAGAAGATAGAATGTAACTGTACCGTAAAGACAATTCATGCTCAATGAAGGTATTTGTTGCTGATGTTCTATTTACCGAAAAAAACAAATCATAAGACAAACCAAAACGAACGCAATCTGTAATTTGTATTTTGGCACAAGAATTAGTTACAATTTTCCATTTAGAGTCCCTAACAAACTTCAAATTGTAGTCGATTTTTATGATGTTTATCGCCCATGTAAGATTTATATAATAAAATAGCTTTAGCTCGGGACAGTTAATTATCACATATGTTTGTTTAAGCAGAATTACAGATGGGTAGGTGCTGTAAGATATGTGTGTGGCATATTTTATAGAAAACGTATTACTGACTTAATACTAATACAAAATAAATAAATCCTCGATAAATACCTTTTTAGGGTCTTTGATAAATAGATAGGTAGAGAACATTTGCAAGGAAAACAATGCATCATGCTGGCAACTTCAAAGACATCCAGTATTGATTTGTTTAAACCTCACTTGTCGTTTTATTGCAGATGATAAATACCCTGATTTGGTGATGGAAATACAAATATTTCTATGCGCATTGTTCGCAATTCTGCAAGAGTTGTATTACGGACATCTGTATTATCAGTTAGCAGTTTTTACGTCTCCATGTTGTACCGCATCGACTATTACATAACATAGGAGAGGGCATTTACTATGAAACCTAGGTATCATAACATTTGCTACTCGGAATTCTATTATTTATGATAATTTTAACCAACATGAAGCAAACTCATACCCAAACAAAACTTCGTCTTCGCTATATTACAAAATAAACAGTAATATGAATTGTATCTATTGTTTTGTGATGCGAATAATTTTGACTACAAATTATCCATTAGAGGAGGATGAGGAGTCGACGTGGAGGGGTAACAGGAACAATATGTTATCATTGATATGAACATGAAGTAATTCTTGTTCAAGGATATTTATCAACAGGATACACCTGAGGGGATCAGATCGGCATCACATTCAACATGTGAACGAATAATCAATGTGTTCATTATCTATATAGACAGGTGTGAGTTTATTACTTTTTGCAGAAAATTAATTTAAGCCAATTATGCTTTGATTGCAAAAATGTGTAATTAAAATTAAAATTACTAATATATTTATTTGTTGTTAAATACAAACACAGTATAGGGTTAGTCCAGTATTGTATTTTTAATAAACACATTAAAATGTTAATTATAATTTGATTATAAGGATACTTAACATGTCAGTACACAGAATAAGCTCCAGAATTGTTCTGACGATCCAATTAAGCTTCTGAAAACTTATTTATAAGTGGATTCAAATATGTAGTGTTACAACTCATCACCACATAATACTATTCATTACTACTATATTGAAATTTAAAGTAATTGTAGCCATCTAACAGTTCGTTTGCTAGATTTTCACCAATAACCACAATAATAACTCAATTGTTGGATTTAGTCAATTTTGCCTTAATAGAAATGTGATATTATAACATCTGTCACACATTAATGTTGTAATAAAAGCCCGTTGTCCAAACGCTCACCATTAACTCTGAGCTAACATTAGATACCGAGCTTTCTATAGATTTATTGATCACGCCAACATGATGGTAGTTGTGTATCTACTAGAGGTAGGTTTTTTTGGCCATTGCTTATCCTTCGTGAGTTGTCTTTTGTTATCGAGATTTGCCTAAACATTTTATATTCAGCGAAAATGGCAGATTCTGGATTCGTTCAAATATTGAAACGGATGTTGGAAAGAGTCCTGATTCTTTTAGTTTGAAGATATTCGTTTGAGATGCAGTTTTGCTGGTAACAATGAAGATGATTATGATGATTACAGTGGTGCCTAAGATGATGATGTTAATAATGATGATGATGGTGGTGATTAGTATGATGGCTATTTGTTTGAGCTGGATAATGAAGATGATACTGATGACGACAGAAAAAGATATTTAACTAAATATAAAAGAAAAAGTAAGCCATGGAGCATATTTGTGTTATCATAGGAACCTAGCCGACTTAACCAATATAAATTAATTATATAATACAAACTGTATTACCGCTACTGTCCAGGGTGATAATAGATAACATCTAGAGTGAATAATGAACTATATATACTTATCCATTTACGCATCTCTCCCTCTTTCATTCTTGTGGTGCTTCTCGTTGGCTTATTTCCATGTATTACGTTGTCCTACCTTTCGACATAGATATATTTAAAAGATATTTATCACACCTCAAACATGAGATAAATAGTATATACACCCCCCCACACACACACATACATACATACATACATACATATACACACATACACAAACACACACATGCACACCCCCATACATATATATATATATATATATATATGTGTGTGTGTGTGTGTGTGTGTGTGTATGTATGTGTGTGTCACAGTTTGTATATATGTGGCAATATAAATGGTCTTATGTCAGTAGTAGTGAGCAAATGTATAATTTATAAGTAATAATAAACAACCTTTTTGTACATGATACGATTTGTACTTGACCTTATCCTTAGAAATGTAAGCATTAAAAGAAGGAATCGGGAATTTAAGGCAAATATATGCATTAACCTCTAGAGAGTACATGGATACTAATCAACCGCCTGATGATAAGTATAAACATCGTAGTGAATACATACTTCTGTTATTTATGTACTTAAGTAAACCTTTGAGAAGAGAGAAATTTATATGTTACGAGACCATTAAGTTGTTTATTTAACTGACTGGATAATGCTTAAGTAAATAAATACGATACTAACATTTAGTGGTCAGAACATTAATTTCCTTGCAGAATTCAGTGAACCGTCGGATTTATAATGATTTATGGTATTCATATAACCAACTGACATTTACAAAACAGATAGATGCCTGGATTTAGAAGATACGTTCTGAAACATGAACTATTTATGTAAGAATGTAATTGATGGTGACCAGGGTTAGTCTTCACTATTCAAATGTGATCAATTACCCTTTAGGTTTGATAATGAATTCACTTGTTATCGTATTACTTGTAGAAATCCCATCAACATTTACTCTTCAGTGTTAGATTCAGAAGCAATCTATCCTGTGGTTTGTAGTCTGACTATTTTAAGAATAAATAGTTGGATACTCATTTAAAACTTAATATTGTAAATATTATGTAATTATATATGGGATATGTTGGTTAAAGTTTTATTACTCATTTCTTTCAAAAGCTTAACTCAATTTCTGTATTTCCAAGATTGATGTATTTTATATATAATTTTCTTTTAGTTAATACATTGTAATATCCTGTAAACGCAACAACTGAATCGTTATTTTATGCTAATATATTTTCAACTGCCTGTTTCTGAGGTAAACATATGCTGGCATAATTTAAGTTGTGGAATATATAATTAGTT
>JAODUP010001162.1:27500-70000 GCA_025642065.1 Paralvinella palmiformis | reverse complement strand
ATATTATTCAACTGGTTCATACTTTGCTAGATTTCTATAAAAGATAACCACTATAACGGTGTGTAAAGATGAGGAAAGGTGAGTAAAGGTAGAGTAAAGACGAGATTACTACATTAAAGATATGTATACCAATACGTTGATAAAGTTCTATGTAATTAAACATATTTGTCTTCTAAATTACTGGCATATTACAAATAAACATAATAAATGGGATGTAATGGCGAGGTAATTCACCTTATCTGTATTAATTTACAGTAATCTAAAACATAACAATAATCTTCTTATAAAGGTATCATGTAGTAATTCATCTCTTCCCGGGTAATTATAGCATTCTATAATAATATAGTACAAAACAATCTGTGGTAAATATAGAGGATAAAGTTCGTATAGCAAATTAATTCAGCTTGATCAGTAGTCATTCTTATTGAATAAAACAGTTAAGAAGGGTGACATGTTTATAATTATCCGGGTTATTAGGGCTAATAATGTTGTTTTAAGTAATATTCTTGTTCCAGTGATCCACGCCTTTGTCAAGAATAGCGATTTCGTTGTTTGTGTTAAATTTACAATGTACTATATCCATATTATATTTGAGCCGTATTTAAGCATTTTTGCTTATATATAATAAGCTGATGCTCAAATATTCAATTATGCAATTTGACCCGGAAAATATAATAATTTATTATTTGTTCAAACCGTTGGTATTAAAATGGCCAATTACATAACTAAAATTATTATTTTATAATAATACCCCTACTTAACATAATTGATATAATAATATTAGTCCTTACTAGGGAACACGAAATAAGCATATAGACTTAGAAATTTACAATTTCACACAAAGTACTAAAGTAATTCTAGAACTGTTTTGTTAAACCTGAGTAACACATATATTTATAAATGAAGCAACAAAACTGACATTTCATCTGGTGGATGTTATAATTAATTTCAACTCTTAATTGATACTGAAGATGATAGTTGGACAGGTATCAAAATGAAAAGCACCGAGATAATGATAATGCTATACGTTATTGATTAATAAGATGAAATGTTAGTTATTGAACTTGTTCGGCTAACTGATTACGATAAGCTAAATCGTCCAATGTGCTGCAAGGAAATTGGGCCGAAGTTGGAATTTGACAAGATATGCTAGCGGTCTGTATTCAATTCCTTTATCAGTTCGACATATGGACAATACCCTTACCATCAGCTAGTATTTTATTTCAAAGCTTGATGTTGATCAAATAATAATAATATAACAAATTAAAGCTGATATAATATTCATGCTTGGCATTATGTCATGATTTCTTGTGCCAAAATATATAATTACTAATCCCTTGAAGCAACATATGTAAGCAGTCGCATAATAACATATCCCATTCAGACTAACAGAGGTTCGTTACAAAACAACGTCCTAATTGTTAAAAAAATAAATTGAAACATTATATTGTACCATCTGTAGTATAGTATTCACCATTAAAACTCAGATAACATAATATCTTTATAGTGTTATCGATCTCTCTAGTATCAAAACAAATGTTTGTCTACTCAGAACTAACATCTGTTTGATATTTGGATTTCGTGACCTTTCCTTTAACGATGATGTTTTTCTACGGTAAAACAAAACACATCCAAAAGACCCATCCGTTTGCTGAAGTATTCAGAATTACGACAACTGGACACATTACTATATAAACCTTGAAATGTAACCTGTAAACCACATATATGAAGAATCTCTAACTAGAGTGACCCTGTATAGCCACGAATAGGCCTCTGTTGACTGGTGAGTATTAATTAGACCAACCTTCTGCCAAATATTGATGTTGTGGACGTAGGGCTGATCCTAACCTAAAAGATATAGTCAGTTTAGACATTTAAATAGGCACATATACACCTAAACACAGCTTATAATAGAAACACCTCACACCAAGTAGAAATCTACTTAGAATACAAGAATAAAATAGGTGAAGTTTAAACTCGATACTTTATGAAATATGATATTAACAACTAATGCCATGTTAATGTTTAAATACGGAATTGTGGAGCAACTGATAATGATCATTAGCATCACAGATAATTTAGAGGTGCGCGCTAGAGTGATATCAAAATAGTTTTCATGTACAACTCATTAATAGAAGCGATCAGTGAAGCCATCTTTGAAAAGGTTAAACGTTCTGGCGAATTCCTTAATGAGAGGGCTGCCGCATCGACGTTCCCAGTTTTTGAAATTTGTTTAATAGACACAAGTTGTCACACACATCCTCACACATATTCAGCTGATATACGATTAATATGTCTATTAGTTGTTAATACAATCTTAAAATGAATAAGCCAGATCAACGGTAACCTATTTCTCTTTTAATTCCGATTGACGTAAACATATACAGTATAGTATCCTTATATATGTCATATAGTAGTTCGCTTGATACTTCATGTATGATGAGAGAAGATATCGACTTCTGGGTGAAATGCTTATTGCTGCAAAACATAATTTAGGGAATGGAGTTTTTGAATTGACCAGTGAAGCCATCTTTGAAAAGGTTGAACGTCCTGACAAATTCCTTAATGAGAGGGCTGCCACATCGATAGCGTGATAGCGCAGTTAGTTAGAGCGTATGACTCGTAGCCGAACGGCTGCGTGTTCGAGGCTCCGTGAGCTGCTCTGCCATCATGTGGCGACTGGTTCACTCATCCATAAAAATGAGTACTTGACAGGACGCAATGGCTTTGTGTTTAAGTAACGATTTCCGCCTATAATGGCAACATGCATGGTACACTTCCTTGGGAGTTGAGATATGTGCTTGGTGGAAATAGGTCTGAGTCAGTGTAAATAATATTATAAAGCTCATTAGAGTGGCTTCTAGCTGAATAGGGCGGTATATAAATATAATATATTATTATTATGGAAATAGAGCTGCATCATACAATTATGACATGTTCATTCACATTGTTGTATTTGTCCATTATAAATACGTGTGCGTTTATGTGTGCGTGTGTGTGGTCGCGCGTTTATGCGTGCGTGCGTGCGTGTGCGTGCATGCTTACTAATCATAAAGGGTATTTAATACATTTGTGATTGTAGTTATATTTCAAAACAGTATTTTTATTGACTTAATATATTGAACTGTTTCAGTTATTTTATCTCGTTACATCTATTGTTGATGAGGTTAAAACTAACTCTGTGGTGTTATTAGAGAGCTATATGTGTCTGGTGTCTAATAAAGGATTATAGCAATCTTGAGTAAAAACATTGATGTTCAGCATATAGTTAGCCGTAATGCTGAAAAACAACGCTTATCTAATTCACTCTATTAGACATAGCAAGAGTAAGAACCGTCTTAATACACATACATCCGTGAAACAAAAGCAAGTAAATAAACGTATCAAATAATAATAAAAAGGTCACCCATTTTATGTCACAATTATGAAAATGGGTAAAATAAATCTTTCACAATTAAAACGGAATTAATTTTTGTAAATACCAACGACATATTTCCGGTATGTCAAATCAAAACGTCATGTTAAATCCTGCGACAGTTTAAGTCCATCGGTTTTCATATGCGAGCTAACGAAATACCGTCGTGAAATAACTATGCTCAAGGAAACAGACAAACCATTTCATTTGACAAAAAAAACTGTGTCTGTCACATTTATTTTAGGCTGTTTTCAAATACATTGTTTTCTAAAATTAATTTTAGTTCATTAGTATATTCATATCTATATACCACGAAGCCTTTTATAGACTTCTCTAAGTACTGTTGTGTTTTATAGGGGTTTAGCCTCCCTTTAAAACGTTTACATTATAGTTCATAATCTCACATTATCGGTGTCTTGTAATTTTGTTGACATTACGATTCATTTCCTTTTAGTTTAAGTTATATATAAATCTACCATTTTGATCTCTTACTTTCAGAAATCAACTGTGATCTGTCATCAAATATCTTTTAAAAATGAGAAAAACATCGACAAAAATTAATTCAGGAACATTTTGATTCGGGGGTCGAAGCCTATAAGGGCATTGACGTTGTAGTAGAGTAGTCTAATATGGTAAAACAGCAACAATAAAGACATATAATGATACGTATTTAAGCAAATTGAGTCAAATGTTGATTCTGAACTTAAATAAATCGCACTTCTTGTTTTTACTTCCTTAATTTATTCGATTCGTGATTCAAGTTTTCAGTCCTACTTTTTTTTTACGTGTACCTATATCAAACCATATTAAAAAAACATTATCCATTCATTCAATCCTTTATGTGTTGATTCAATATTTCTTTAAATTATACAAGTTCTCTTAAAAGAGTTATGAAATTTTACTTTGGCGGACGTCGACATGTAAATATTATATTTTATTTTGACACTTCTGGCAAATTAGTTTTCAAGTCTGTGCCATCTTCCAAGTCTCCATTCATTACAGACGTTCTAATAAAGTCCATTTATTGATTTGTAACGCGCTGGCAGTTAATAACCGATCTCCGTTATCACATTTCCGTTACCTCATCAATCACTCTATTTTCAATTTTGATCAGTTTTCTCCTTTCTACTCATTACACACCATACGAAGTACAGTTTTGCGATTTACCACATAATTACTTTTAAGTGCGCGAAGAAGGAACTAAACTAACATTGTGTATATGTATAATGTGTTTGACATGTTGTGATACGTCTATACCAATAAGACAATATATTTCCTTGCTAGCTGTCAAAAAGCACTTCATGACTAAGTTAGTATTCCAGACCATCTTGTGTAATAATATATGATTGTGTCGGTGTTAGACATGTTGCCGTATAGTAATTGAATTAATATTTAGGAAAGTAAACAAAATATTAAATAATAAATTACCAAATGGTAAATTAGGTCTATAATATCACCTATAACACTAAAATAGGAACCAATAAAGTGTTATTATTTATCTATAAGGAGGTAATATCCTTGTAACCTTCTTCATTCAGACTATCATTTGTCAGTACCTGTTTTTTTAAAAACATTATGCCTTTAATGATATAAATGATGGTGTTAAGACTTTCACATAAATTTAATATTTTCATCAAAGTGTACAAAAATCATCTTTTTAAAATTAATTTAGGGAAAATAACTGTTTTATATTATTATTAGTCTTAGATGTGTTACTGAGATGATCTCAGTTACAGTAGCAACTAGGGAATAATAATAATAATAGTAATGATGATGCTGATGATGATGATGATGATTATGATGATGGCTTATGTTAATAATAATAATAATAATAATAATAATAATAATAATAATAATAATAATAATAATAATAATAAAATAAATAATAATAAGACTGGTTACATATATCCGAGATACAATGTATCATTAATTGAAATATTTAAGGTTATATTCTAGCACTGTTGTTTATGAAATAACTTAATGGATTTGAAATTTAATCATCAGTGCATCTATGTAATGAGATATGTAATTACTACCTGTTTCTCGATTTATGTACTATTATTATTGGGTATTTATTTTGACCACTTTTTAGAATACACTACTTGAACAGATTATAAATCCTTAAGTGGACAATGTTGCTCTCACTTAGAAGTAAAATTAATTTTTATAATATCTGGTTGGTTTTTAAACACATCTTATTGACTTCACGTGATAAAAACACTATTAAACACTAATGATTATTATCATTATTATTAGTAGTAGTATATTTAGTAGTATTATGATTATCATTATCATCATCAGCACTACTATACTACTACTGCTCCTGCTACTGCTAATACAACTAGTTTTACTATCATATTATTAGTAGTACTAATATTGTTGTCACTAGTATTATTATTATTATTATTATTATTATTAAAAAATTAAATTTCATTTAATATAATAGTTCCTGATTAAGCTTATTTTCTGACCGTATTTCCTTTCTTGATATTGACTATAAATTTATGATGGTTATATTATGAGGTAATTAATCTTATCTGAATTACACATCGATGGTTTATTGATATATGATCATACATTTGGCTTAATAAACTCGAAAAAAATGTATTTCAATGTTAATCTTTTCGAACTTCAAAATAATTATCTCTTAAGAAAAAAAGAAAAAAACAGTAGAATAAAATCTAAATTTTTACAATAGCCGAGACAGTTTGATAAACTGAACTACGGAAATAATAAACAAAACTCGATAAAAATATCTAGAAGAACATATAATGCTGCATAATATATAATAAACCACATGTTTATTAGAAAACGGAGTACTTTTATGGGATGTATTCACAAGAGAGTCCTAAAGGTCAGTATTAATTTGTACCCACAGTTTAGAATTTAAAACATTTTAACTTTCAAAATAATCCTCTTTGAATGTAATATTCACATGAAATGTTTCATCCCATAAAGGATGTTGTCCTTCGTTTATGCTAATTCATATCAGAAGTCCAACATGGACCTAAAAATTAAATAAAGTTTTAGATAATGTATTATAAAGTTGTAGGTAGTTTGTGTGTACTTAAGCTTCAGTGGAAATGATAAAATAGCTCCTTTGGTGTTATTTCATGAAAATGTATTATGCATACTATCTTATCTATCTTATTTTATGTCGTATAGGAAACATTTGTTTACGTTAAATAATGTAAACAGTGTCTCTGCTATATCTAGATGTAGCTGGTATAAAACCTGCACTTCTGGCCGCGTGATGAATATTAACCTAATACTTATTACATAATGCAACTGCGATATATTATAATACGAAGGATTACTGCTACCGTTCAGTACATCAAAGTGATAGAAAGATGTATGACTTCATGAATATTGTATCATAAGTATTAAACCAAATATCGTACAATTGTTATCGAATAGTATTACAGAACCCATTAATGCCACAGCATAATTTACTAGTAGGCTTGAATACCGCAACTCTCTTCTTTATATAATAACATATAAGGATATTCTAAAATTACAATGTGTTTCGAAATGCTTAAATATGGTAGGTCACGCGGTATCGTCGGTTTTCACATTCTGCGCCCCGACTGAAATCACTTTCCTGTTCAATCACGCATCATTTTCAAACTCCTTACCATTGCCCATCAAACTGTTTCTTCTGGAGAACCTTCGCATATGTTATCCATGCCGTTTCTACCACCTAAGTCCAAAGAGATACATTCATCTGGTTTTCATTTGCTGTCTCTTTCCAGGGTTAAACCCAAGTTCGGACTCATCCCTATTCAGTTGCTATCCCCACTCTTTGGAAATGGGACTATTGGTTTCCTTCTCCTTTGAAAATTCACTTGTTCATGTTTGCTTGTCATTCCAAAGTTTTCGCTGCATCCGTCTATTTTCGACGAATTATGCATTGTACCCTGATTATAAGATTTCCCAATCCTGTATTAGGTGCGGTGCTGAGCTGGAATATTTCCGAATATATTGGCACTATTAACGTTCGTTAATATTATTAGTATTATTAGCAGTATTAGTAGTAGTAGTATGTTTATTATTATTGTTATCATCATGATGATCATAAGTAAATATATCATTGATAGCATGCTATTTATGCTTTTATGTTTTTGTGGTTAGAATGGTCATCGTAAGTTTGTGTTTCAGGGATATGTTTCCAATTTCTGTTGGTCACCGTATTGATAAATAATATTCAATAAGCATATATACCTATGATTAATGATAACATGTAGATATTGTTTCCCGGAAAACACATAACTAAATAAAGCTATGACAAAATACTTGTTGATGACGTCAGTATACATGTCTGTCCGCTGAAACTTGTCCAATAAGAAATAAAAGAACTTAATATTCTAATCAACGTCTCAAAAGTAGTTGATTTTTGCTTTGAATCTCAATTTCTGGGAGTTTGTACTTAAACTGTATCCACTTACTGTAATGTCTTAAAGTTTTGACAACATGAAGTTTTTGTACCATACTAACTCGTTATTGTTTTGAGGGATTTAATATTTACCAAATATTATTACTAGGACATGTTTTGTATAATCACGATTCTAATCTTGTTTAGAACACATATAATAATGGCCACTTCATATATTGAGGTTAGATACCAACAAACTATTATATATTGGATTAGGCTACATGTTGTTGCTCTTCACCTCATGACGGCATCAACATTATATGTTAGGCGCTGTCGTTTAAGCTTCTAGCCCATATTTTACTTGCGTTTGTTTACCTAATAACCTGTCGTTTTGGGGAAAACACTCAATCATATTTCAAACATTGTCAGAGGAACCTGACATACAATAGTCTGAAAAAAGTCCTGAAGTAATGAATGAAAGTCACAATTTTGGAATCGTTGAGATTCTCATGTCCTGTGCCTTATACACACAAACACACACACACACACACACACACACACACACACACACACACACACACACACACACACACACACACACACACACATGTCTCAGCAAGAAAAGTCGCCACTCTGGATTCAGTCCCCTGAAGAAACGTCCAGAGTTTGAATTCACGGTTCGAGATTCGCTGTGCCTGTGCCTTATAATACACAGCTAAAACACACACAAACACACACACACATACACACACACACACACACACACACACACACACACACACAATATATATATATATATATATATATATATATATATATATATACGTATAGTTGTTTCAGCGAATAATCAGTAGTTTTTCAACATAGTAATAACACTCTACTGAGTAACTGTATTTGTGTGTCTGTTTGTGTGTGTGTGTGTGTGTGTGCCTGTTTGGGTGTGTTTTATATTTGAACGAAGCATAACTGCTGAGGTTATACCCATTTTGTTTACTTATATAACTAGATACTGATAATTATTTTTGAGTACATGTTGACCATTTCGTGTGTACACATATACACTTGTATTGATCAATATATTAATAATAAAGCTATAGTAATAAGAATCGTTATGACGTTGGTATGACTTAATATGGCAACAAATGACAAGATAATTTTATATTTGGACTTATCGTCATACAGGTGCCACCCTAAATATTTCATTAGATTGTGTATTATATATTTTCTGTCGAAGATTTAAAAGTAGGTTACCGCCATCAACATTAGTAAAATAGCCCTATTTAAATGAAAAAAAGGCGAACTAATTAAATTTAACTTATATAATGGTAAATTAACCTTGTTTCTATGTAGTATATGACAGTTCAGAAATAGGCCATTACAGGGTTTAAAGATACTTAAAGTTGAAGACGTGGCAAGTTTTTGTATAATCAAATGAATGCATTGAGTTTTAAATAAGTCGACAATCATTATATAATACACCACGACCAATATACATGTTGGGTTAACTGCAAAGTGTTATTGCATTTGGTTTATCTTGTATATATATGGCATGTAGATTCGTTTATCGGTTATTCGTTTATTAAGCTTTACAACACACGGCACATTCTTAATATCAAATGACAACCAGTTACACAGAATTGGGTCAGGGACACTAAACACGTCACCTCCTTCCGGATTTGACACGAGACAAAAGAGAAGCGACATTTGCAATAATATCTAATTGGATGGGTTTTGTTTGCTGGATGATTTTCTAAAAACAAACTGTTACTGACATCTTTTTAAATTTAATAAAAACAAAATGAAAAACACGTGGTCAGCACTAAAACAAGAAATAGATAAACAAAATGATCAATCAAACTTGATAAGAGAAACCCAAATAACAAATAATTTCAATAAATTATTCTGAGAATGCTCATAAGCTATACAAAAAAAGTATTGACTATTTGAAAACACCTCAAATTAACAATTTATTTTTAGATACAATAGAACCAGATCAAGTCATCTAAATCGCAAATAAATTAAAACCTAAGCTTAGTGCATGTTATGATGAAACATCGTACTTACATTTACTACAAACTATTGAATATATTACATAGCCATTGATCCACATTGTTGGATCAACATTCAGATATGCTCAATATCAATTCACCCCGAGACACAGCATGGATTTATATCTCTTTATTTGAAGCGGGAGATTGGCTACAAATATACAAAAATGTAAATAAGAATAAGCCCAATAATTAACAAGCTTCACATTACAATATCTAATAAAACAGTATGATTCGAGTAAGATATAGATATATTTACTTCGCATCAAATGTTACATGTCATTTTTAGCTCTTTAAATATTTAATTCACAAACAAAAATACATTCGGAGAAAAGCTTAACAAGTCACAATTTGAATACTAACCATAATATATAGCCCTGTATCATAAATCCAGCAGTTGTTATAAAGTCAAATCTGACCCGGTGAAAACTGATCTCTCAAGCTTCCCACCATTACTGTACTGGAAGTCATGCAGGTGGTCTACAATTTACCACACAATCCAAAGCACACTAAAAACAAACAAACAAACATACAAATAGATAGAACATGATTTACTGTTATTCCTAATCAAGCTAAGATAATGCCAATGCTTAAAGCTGCTGATACTACTGAACTTAAACACTACAGACCCATCACACCTTTTATAGACATCAGTATGGTTTCACGAGAAACACCCAACAATTCAGCAAATTATGCATATAATAAATGAATGTACATTAGCTAATAATTCTACTCCTGAGCAAGGTACATTATCTATCTTCTACGATCTATCAAAGGCATTTGATGTCATTAAGACATATACGTTATTAAACAAAATAAATTACAATGGTATCTGTAGACTGATAACAGTTCTATCCTAGGCCCCATGCTGTATTTAACATATGTTAGTGATATATTAAAATCTATATTGTCATTTAGTGATGGCTTTTCTTTAGTCAGTAGTAATGCGAAAGTTTCCAACCTATACCAAGGAACAGACGTGAAAATGTATAACGTATTTTAATGGTTTTGTGAGAGTGGTCTTTCGTTAAATCCCTAAAACGTTAATTCGTAGTTTTGAAAAATGATACCAAAAATATTGATTTTAACAACTTGGGAATTGCAGTCGATGATACCAGTTTAGAACAATTTGGCTTTCAATACCAAGGGGAACTAACTAATTCTTGGGGTCCTTGTTGAGGAGACGCTTTCTGAAAAATATAATTTGACTCATGTGAAAATAAGATTTTAATAGCTTCATGATGCATTAAGCAAGTAAGTAATTTCTTATGAAAAGATAGTTTTAGATAACTATATCTGGCACGCATACCAACATATATATCCTATGGTATTCTTGTTTTGGGAAAAAACAATTCATTAGTCCTCCAAACCAAGGAAAACTATTCCAATTGTTAATAATGCGGGTTATACCAATCATTCTTATCCGTTAAAATTAGGTATCAATTTTGTATATGCTTATTCATGAACGACTTTATTAGTAAAACACTTCCTTACTCCTTCGATGGTATTTTCCGTTTCAATTATGATATACAGAACAATTGCGTGACAAGAAAATCTAGTCATAAGAATTTACCTCGATGTAACTCTCCTATTTTTAATTAATGTGTCTAGTATATGGAACAACTGGGATCTTTCCCTTTCAGCTTGTAAATTAAGAACACAAACTCTATAAAAGTAACATTTTAGTTAGAAATCCATAATCTTTTAAAATGCAAGAACCCTTAATGTAGTCAGTGTATACACTCTAGTTAAACATTTGATGGTTTGGTACTTGGTTTTCATATTTCAACATTTATCAATGACATATAACTAGTTCAATGGGAAACCACCTTCGAATACATTGGTTCTGTAATTTCTATTTATGTATTAAACATTGTAAAAAACCCAGTATGTGTACATTATAATATTGAAACTATAAATAAATACTTACTTACTAAACTAAAATGCTAACGAAATACTGAAATGAAAACGCTGCCCAACAGCAAACCATTGTAAAGTTTGAAGAATTGGAGTGATATGATCGACGTTAACAGAATCTGTCACTATGTAAGTTTCACTATCATGCATTCGTTAAAGATGACTAGTTACTTTCCCATTAGGTACAATTGAAGATGCATGGATCTGTAATGCTGATGGTTTTAGGCATTTAACATATTTCAACGAAGCAAAATATAAAATATTTATTTTATTAACATTTAATCTTAGAAGATGTTGATTCATCCATAACCGTTTATCAGCATTACGATATTCTACGTTCTTCCAGGTAGGGAATAAATAAAACTTATTGTCGGGATCCAGTGGCATATACAGGTATGCATCATCAGTATAAATTGATAGTTCACACCATATCGCTACGCAATGATCCCAAAAGGACGGACATGCGTGTTAAATCCAGAAGGATCAATAACATTACTGTGTTGTAACATAATCTGAACATCAATTAAAATATCATGAACAGACACTTTATGGGAGAATTGTTCCAGTTTAGGGTGAAACCATACGATTATTTTATTTGATAGATTAAACATGTCAACTCTAAGAAAAGTGTATTACTAGCAACTGTATCAAATACAGCAGACAGATCCACAAGAAATAGTACCAGTTGCTTATTTTATTCAATTGATACCATAATAACATTTACAACCTAACCAAGGCTGTTTCAGTAATGAGACCATTTTTATATGCAGACCGTAGAGATTTATTAAAATTAATATTGACTAAATATTTCTTTAGATGTAAAGTAACTGCCCTTTACTTAACATCAGATAAAAATATAAGATTTGAAACGGGTCTGTTATTGTTTTAAGTATTAAAAGTCTAAACTGTTTTTTATAAATAATAGTTTTAAAAAGGTAGCTTCATGGATCTTGGGAAAACACGCAGAGATAATGATGCATTAACTATCTTTGTAATTGGTGTTATGAGAATATCAGGGCACTATCTCTTTCATAAGTGGGGTACCTCCGTGGACTAGTGGTAGTGTGTTGGACTACAGATCCCGGCGTGGGCATATCAGGAGGTTGTTTCATATTTGACTTCGTTTGATTACCTTTGGAGGTCAATCGGCCCATTTAGCCTACCATGCGCACAAACGTGGCCGTAAAACATCAATCATCATCATTATCATCTCTTTCACAAGCCATATAGGTATAGGGTCACCTGCACAAAAATCATTAGATGAGCCTTTCAACTGGAATGAAGGGAATCCATCATTTATATGTAATATCTTTTGATAAAATAATGTTTTTAATCTAATAGACAATATCTTTATCAGAGTTGATAACATTTATGAGGACAATCTGATATTTATGTTTTACTTTGTTCGCCGAACTGGAAACAGAGCTTTGATTTCCCTTTGCAATTTTGATCCTTTTATTGTAATATTCTGATTTGGTATTTTTGACTTGAGATTTACTGACTTTGAATATTTCATAATTAACACCAAAAAATAGTTATGAACTACAGCCTCTTAGAATACCTTCTATCTCTTTACAGCTTGAATGTTCCTATTGTACCGTTCCGTATTACCTCCATAGATGGCTGGACTCCTGTGTTTTTGATGTTAGCAACTGGCCTAGTGTATCCGAGTTGTTGATCAGGCATTTTATGAATCCACAACTTTACCCAATATCCTGTGTGTTATATCGCTGTCACTTGCTTTGCTTGTGCGTTCATTTGTAAACCTCTTAGATGATACCATATCTCTTAGAGAGTGTTATCACTTTAGAATAAACACACCACAAATCTGTGGCAAAGAATCTCAACGTTATATATGTTAATGGGATCTATGAATGACAGAGAGCGGACGGGTGAGATAAGTTCCATTGAATCATTACACAAGTATATATCTCAGATACAAAAACAAAATCCCACTAATATTTCCAAATATAATTTAAGCAATAAGTGGGGTTTAAGTGGTCTAACTAAAACTATCTTCATAGGGTGAACTGCAAAAACAACATTAGATTTCCCAGCCAGCAACAGTCTTTTATTAGTCTCTGTAAGAGGCTGCAATGTATCCATTAAGATTTAATTTACTTGTCTTGATATTTGTAACGTAATATTTTAAATTAGCAGAGTCAAAGGTATTTCTGGCCTGAATTTTTCTGCTAATGACTATTTCATAATGAACACACAAACCGATCATGAGCCACAACTGCTCACGATACGTTTATTGTCTGTTTGCAGTTTGAATGTCCTAATTGTGATTTTTTGTTTTTTTCCTTCTCCATATAGGTGCTTGTTCATCTAATAGGTTACTCAATACACCATTATCGGCTCATAAGAAACGCATCCTTCGCAAGCGACTTATTATTGCATAATTAAATAACTTTAGCTGAAACAGAATGCTAGGTAACATCGAACATGGAAGACACAGACACTCAATCAAATTATCAGCGTGAGATAAAATGATTTAGGATGTGACCACGAACTTGTCTTCATTCTTTGGCATGCTACCTTACTTGACTGATACAAGAGTGTCAGGCATTTGTTTGGTATCTGCATTCTTCTAGCAATCCCTGAATAATGGAAATCCCTTACACTCAACAGGTTATCACTGTTGGTAAGAATTAATAAGCAAATTGTGTAACTCCCTTGAAGATGTTTGCAGCTTCAAAACAATTTTTTATCAGTTGGGTATAATCGCTAAATAATAACTACACGAATACTTGTCGCCTTATGTACATTCGACAACGTCGTTCAAAAAACTTACCACTTAAGCGGAAGTGGGTTTCATGCTTCAAAAAATAACGGACGAGAATGCCCACACCATTACCTTTCTTGTGAGTCCAAATTTCACGATGGAATGAATATCCATGGGGTAATAAGGCAAGCAACCTATCCTTAGTATGATTAATTTTAATTACTGAAAGAAAATAATTCTAGAAATAAATAAGTGAAAATTAAATATTTAATATACACAAGCAAAAACCGCGTTCTTATGGTAAATACTGGAGTGGGCGATAATAATGGGCTTCAAGTGATCATTCAAAAAGCAAATACAATAAATACAAAATAACTAAATATAATCAACGAATACTAATATGAATTATATCTTTATTACATAATATGCAAAATACACCAGTTTTACTGTTGGAATTTATATAATAGCTGAACAACCAGAGAAATATTCCGGAGTCATTACAGAGAGAGCCGGTCATACTTCCCGCCATACATAATATACAATATCGTGTAATATCGGAGGTGAATGATTAAGTTAAAAGTATCTTCCACGTATAATATAAAAATATACTTGTTATCTTAACAAATAGGATTCTATATGACAGTACCAGATGAGTAGTACTGCCATAACATATATATATATATATATATATATATATATATATATATATATTTTAAAAATATATATATATATATATATATATATATATATAAATATACTTCACTGTAGTTTTGTAATATATATATATATATATATATATATATATATATATATATATATATTTATTAATTTAATAATATTGCGGTCTCCCAGTTGTTTTTCTACTGCAAATTATTCATAGGTTACAATTGAGGCCAAATACGATATGTAATATTTATTTCTAATGAAGTTTACTTACTGATTAAGTTCATGGAAGTTTTAGATTTTGAACTGTATTCCAACCTCATCCCAAGAATGGATACAGCAGGTACGGCTTTTAGCCCTGATTTAAAATAATTGATGATGATGATTGATGTTTTACGGCCACGTTTGTGCACAAGGTAGGCTAAATGGGCCGAGCGACTTCCAAAGGTAATGAGACGAAGTGAAAGACGAAACAACCTTCAGATATTCCCACGCCGGGATTCGAACACGGGTGGTAGTGATCTGTGGTCCAGCACGCTACCGCTAGACCACGGAGGCACCCTTTAAAATAATTGAAGTAGACGTTTTGTAAACCACAATCTGTATCTAGAAATTGTCATATTATCTCAGAATGAATAGAAAATATGCACATTAACAAGACACTTACTATTTTAAGCGAAACTCATTCATATTAATACTACACTTGGACCAACACGAAAAGAAAGGTTATTGATAATTAATTCTTAGAAAAATAAAGCAAATAGGAATATTTTGAAGCTAGGCTATCACTGTTACTCTCATTCGCTGATGAATAGTTGGCGTGAATTTGTATCTTCACAATGAAGTAATATTATAATTTAAAAAATAATTCTTAGATGAATCTCACCTAAGAGCATCCAAGATTTATGTTAAAACTACTCATTTATTGAAGATCACCAAAGAATAATTGATAAACAAAATGGTGTAATACAAATGACATTAATATCACTAAGTGATTGATAACGCTAGCCATTGCGTGAAAAATACCTAACCATTTCCGCGAACTGTTTAAATGTAAAATATATTTAAGCGAGTACATCAAATCCGTAAACTATTTGTAAGCTCGACAGATTATTGAAATAAGCTCTTAACTAATATGATTCTATCATGAAGAACGTTTTAATGCAACACATACTTATATTATATTACACTTTCCTCTGATAAACTTCAAATACTCTGTTATATTATCCACATTATTAAGAATATCCAATAATTATATAAACTTTTAATGGTAATTATTCAGACTTGTACTAGTTTTGCACAGATATTTATTTTGTGTTTTCAATATTCTGCTATGAATTGTTCAGAATGAGTGGGGATAATCTGTCGCATTTTCTAGTGCAATTACATGTATATTCTATTTTCTGAGAAAAATATGTGGATTTCTGATTGATCTAATCCCATTTAGTAGCAGTAGTAGCAGTATATAATTGTATTATGATAATATATATATATATATACATATATATATATATATTGTAATATTGTAATAATTCTATAAAATCTTTGTTTTAGAATATAATAGGATAAATAGTTACTCTTCGTATTTTATAAGCTGTTTTTCTTAGTTTCTACCAGTTTTGTATCTTACGATCAGGAACCAAATATGCTCTCACATTTAAAAAAAATACAATAAAGTGAGAACCACGGCATTACATCAGATTGGTAACATCTTTCGTGTTAATCTCTTTAAGAAATATTACGTAGGAGTAGAGTATTATATATTAAACAAATAACGTTTACATAAACTAATATTTATTGAAACAACTTTCAGACAGAACGTAGACACTTCATTATCTTTCCTTATTTCCTTACTTAAATCATTCATTTGCTCATTCATTCACTCAAATATTCAATTATTAACTCGATCATTCATTAGTTTGTTTATGCGTTTCTGAATTAATTCATCCATTCATTCAAATCTATACTCATTTAATTTAGACCAGATCTTCTAACAAAATTATTTTATTTCTACATTTCGGGTAAGTAGGTTTACAAACTTGTATTATCTTCCAAGTCCCTACTCATTAAAATATTCCAGGAATCTTCAACGTATTGACTTGTAACATGGTGCTAGCTAATATCCGGCTTCCCTTATCGCGTTTCCCTTTCCCCTTCGATCGCTCCATCTTTACCACATAATCTCGGAATATCACATCGATTTATTTTAATTCTAGCCGAGATAATTTTCTAGGTCGTCGTACGTAATTAGTGATTTTAAAATACGCTGTAATATTTAGGGGTCAAAAGGCAGAGTTTCACCCACACCAACATTACGTTTATTTGAGAATTGTTCATTGTGATTGAATAATAATATAATAATAATTTAACCATTTGTGTATAATGTTCTATATTTTTATTTATTTTGTTATCGACTTAATTGTCACACAAGTATCATTAATAGTAGCATAATACGAATACAATTAGTGGTTGTAGTTGTTCCTGTTATTGGCAGTGTTTGCCATAGTCGTCATAAAAATATAAAGCGTAGAATTCGTTATTGGGTAAAATATGAACGGACTGTAATGTGTTGTATAGATATTAAAATTATATATATCATGTCAAATAAAAAAAGGAATAAAATATATAACAACAACAAAAACATAATAATGATAATAATAATAATAATAATAATAATAATAAAAAATAGAATATTGAAAACAATTAGCTGTACAAAAGTCCCGCATTCAAGAAAAGTTAATCTAGAGCTGTATATTCCGTGTACTATTTGCGTCTTTGGATGGACGCCGTTTAAGTGTTTGGTTTGGTTATCCAGCATTTAAATGACTGTAGCAGACACAGTACGCTCTTAAAGCATCTACTCCTGACTCAGGAATAGAAACACTGTATCGCATCTCGAGCGTTGGCATTGGACACGGCTCGCGCGGTTGGTGGGTTTTATATAACAACTTTAGTTGGATATATTATTCACCTTGGTTGTATGTGGGAATAGAATTATCTTTCCTAGGTCCAGTTTGTACTATGACATTCAAGATTAGCTCTAATCTGCTTGTCATAAATAACATTTAAGAACTTTATTACTACAATAGTTAGAATAGCAGACATTAGGTCATGTTTGAAAATGATAACATAGTTTAAGTAATATCGAAGCTATGACGGCTATTACGGTCTGCTTCAGCGCAGATATCAGTCTTGTAATAGCAATTAAGGTAAACAGTTTTAATAGTAGTCGCTTCGTGACGCCTATCCTTTGTAAAAACTGACCTTTGAGGACAGTGACAATTGGGCCATGTAGTTTATATAGTATTGCTTTGAAGAAAATATATATAAATAGGACTGCTTGGGTAATTAATTTAAACATTCTCAGTAATGCCGTTATATGACTTGGGTGTTCTACTCCAAAACTCCACGCTGTAGGTGATTCGCTTTTTGTTTTTGCTTGGCGAATCATGGACTGGTTAACATGTTACACATGTCTCAGCAAAAAAGTCGCAACTCTGGATTCAGTCCCCTGAAGAAACGTACAGAGTTTGATTTCACGGTTAGAGATTCTCTGTGCCTGTGCCTTATTATACACAGCTAAAACACACACGCGAGAACACACACGCGAATACACACACACGCAGATACATACATACATACATACACACATACGTATATATATATATATATATATATATATATATATATATATATATATATATATATATATATAAATTATGAAAAAATGAGCATAATGGGCAGACTGACAGTAAATATACACTAAAATAGACTGTTTTAGATAGATCTTATTATTAAAAAAATGGACTACTTCTTTCCGAATTAAAATGTAACAAAATAACCTAATTTATCTCGAGGTAGAATAACAACGACTTCTCTTACTGCTACTCTTGGTACTAAGATACTAATATTATAATATTAATAAATATGTGTGTGCGTGTGTGTCTTGAAATTAAGCGGATACATAAATATAGCATTAATACGATTTTAAGTAAAATTGTGTGGCATACATACATATTTAATATAAATATGTATTTCTGAAGTTGTGTTAGATGGCTAATGGTGTTAATGGGATTGAAATCAACGTATTAATAGACAGCTCCTCAAGTAAACTCGGAAGTTAACCGTAATTTTGCGAAACAATATTATTTATAGACTATTAGCGACAGCAGGCGTTATCAGTGACGTGGCCATAATGGCGTCTATTTAATTACTTGTTTTTATTTATACGTTATTTTACACTGTTCCTCACAAAAACATTGTTTTCATACAAAAAAAACTTTTAGATTGGTCACGGATGAGTTTCACATAAATTATGTTCATTCAAAACAGAGGAAATAGCTGTCTTTTGACGATATCCAAACACGCAAACTATCCATTGGGGAATAAAATTAGCAATAATAGCTTTGCTTAGAATATTCACAAATCAATTATTTCACGAAGAAGATAGGGATAATACGTTATTGTCATATTAGATTAAGAACATGTATTAGTCACTGTGAACTTAGATGTAATAATTAGTTATATTAGTAATGCATATATTTATATTACTAAATTAGTTGAATACTTATTACACAGTTCATCCATTACTTGTCTGTAGTATATTGGACTAATACAAGTCTGTAACTATACTTTACTCAATGGTACTGTACAAGACCAGATATAGCTTTTCTATTCAATTAATTATGTTTTAATCCTCAAACACGTCCTATGGTATTAACTTTTGTTATTGTAATATCAATGAATGGAAGTAAGAAAGCCATCCCCAGAGCAATGGCAGAAAAGGTGAAATTAAATCTCTGGTATGAAGAAACAATGAGATTTGAAATATTTGTCAACTAAAGAAGTACTATAAATAAACCATGTTGATAGCATGGATGGAGATCGTTGTTTACAAAACATTTTATGTAACAATTTGACTAAAGGTCTACGAATAAGATTATCCATAATGATGCAACGTTAATCACCGACGACATTCAGCCACAATAAATCTCATCATCAATGAAGCTCATAACCTACATCACATATTAATATTAAATACACTGTCCCCAGAAGTCATTCTTGAGTAAGGAATAAAATATATTTCGAAAGCCAAAAATCAAATCAGCATAAACAGTAAGGAAAGGTCCATAGAGCATACAACAAAAAATATAAATATAAATATACCCAAAACAAAAAGGTACAGAAAGATTCAGAAAAGGTTTGATATAAATGATTTGCTGTAGAAAAACTCAAAACTGGAAATAAAGTTGATCAGCTATATAAGAGTTTAAATTATATTTACTTAGCTCTCATCTCTTAACATACGGTGTCTGTAAACCATTCGGAATGTATGTGTGAATGTGTGTGAATGTGTGTCCGTATGTGAGAGAGAGAGTGTATGAATGTCCGTGAATGTGTATCAGAGTGTGAATATCTCTGAATGTATTTAAGTGAGTGAATGTCTGTGAATGGGTGTGAATGTCTGCGAATGTGTGTGCATGTGTGAATATGTGTGAATGTGTGCGAGTGAGTAAATGTTTGTGAGTGTGTGAATGTGAGTGAATGCGTGTGTATAGATATTTATGTGTATATATATATATATATATATATGTGTGTGTGTGTGTGTGTGTGTGTGTGTGTGTGTGTGTGTGTGTGCGTGTGCGTGTGCGTGTGCGTGTGTGTGTGTGTGTGGTACAGTGTTAAAAAGGTAAGGCAAGGCATAGAGATATGGAACATTAAACAGTTAGACGTACTTGTTGTTGATAAGGACACTACTTAAAATAGGATCAGGTTATAAGAGTATCCTACCTCCACATATTGATAAATGTGTGCGTATACCTAAGCATGTGTCTGGTCTACTCATCAGCCTGTAGGAACCAGCTAATTCCTTTTCGTACGCGACAAATATGTCCCCGACACGTCACGCCCACAGGCTACGTACAAAAAGCGGAAGCACGTAAAAAACATACCATTTGATACCACAGCTCGCAACAAACAACACGTGCGTGTGGTTCAGTAGTGACTTACTACATACATATCATAAACTATTTTGACACCACAGTTTACATTCCAACAGTGGTCCAAAAGAAACCTGTATATAAAACATTTTCGACACCTCAGATGCTGACTCCAGCTTTATTCTGGGTTCGAATATGAATAAATCCTACCTATATGAACCATATGGCATCAATACACGTCCGACTGGTCTGGCGTCGAGGATTCATCTCTAACCTAAGTGAAAATTCAAGCCCTATATATAGCCTCAGCGTGTTAAACAACATTACAGTTTGTTCATAACAGAGAGAATGTACACTAACACCAGTATGGACTCACTAAAGCGATTAAAATAAAATAGAAACAAAGTAGCAATACAGCAAAAGGAGTTATTACTGGACTAGAACGAAATATCGTCCTCAAACCTGTAGATAAATACCACGATTTTACTCCGAACTAACAATAACCCTCATACGTTTCCGTTCATCACTAAGGAACGTTCATTCACGCTTAATTTAGCGTCCCTAAGTATATGCAGTTAGGTGTGGTGGGATCTAAATTAAAGCGCCTATCCACTTGATCTATTTGACCCGTGGTCGAGAACAGCGGATTTCAGGCAGATCTCCGATACTGCGAATGACACGTCGGGATTATAATAGCTATACATTTAACAAATTTCCTATATCAGTGTAATCTAATTACTCATAATATGGGAAAAAACTCTGTCCGCAGCTTAATGCCCATGGAGATGCCTGCCGGAGTAACAAACGACTCCAGGAGTATAAATCCATCAAGCAGCATTGTATGAATTAATAGGTCGTTTCGCCAGACCACATAAGAGGACAACAATATAGATTCTACATTATGCATAACAAAGCTAATAAGCTCAAACATGTTGTAATAACGACATAACAATCTTACATTAGTAATAAGAGATCTGGATGGAAATAGATAAGATGTCTGGCACGGGCAATGTGCGTTTAGAATTATATAGTAAGAGGCAGCAGGCTTTGGAAACATCAACATATCCTAAACATCCTTCAAACCTACACTCCATAAATATAAATACAACTATACATACATTAATCTAAAAATAAAATGTTCCATACCTCCACATATTGATAAATGTGTGCGTATGCCTAAGCATGTGTCTGGTCTACTCATCAGCCTGTGGGAACCAGCTAATTCGCTTTTCGTACGCGACAAGTATGTCACGCCCACAGGAAAGCGGCTACATGCAGGCTACGTACAAAAAGCGGAAGCACGTAAAAAAACATACCATTTAATACCACAGCTCGCAACAAACAACACGTGCGTGGGGGTTTCAATGGTGACTTGCTACATACATATCATAAACTATTTTGACACCACAGTTTACTTTCAACAGTAATTTTCTGTGGTCCAAAAAAACCTTATATAAAACATTTCGACATTTCTAGCTTCCTATTTGACAATTGATATATATATATATATATATATATATATATATATATTATTTTTTTTTTTTTTTGCTTTAAAAATAGTAACGGTGGGTTAGTTTTTTGGGGGGGATTGCGCTTTACTGAAGTTGTGTTTGTGATTAATTTTCCAGAGCTTCAGGAGACATTCTATTTATTTTAAGGTATTTATTTCAACTTACTTGACACTAAATAACCCGAGAGGCTTTTGTGTTTAGTGTATGCTGTGATGATACTATATTGATAGTAAATAACTCTTCGGTTGAAGTATCTTAAAATGTTTATTTATTATTTTTGAAGCCATATTGCCTGTTTTGGAAAACGGCATTATTGGAGCTACAGTGTCACCTTTTTCGGCCGATTCTAATATATCTTCCGAACGATTTTTGTTTAACCCTGTTGGTTCTAATGATCACAGGGTATCAATCCAAAAAGTTTCTCGTTTTAGTCTATTAATTCGGTCCTGCCAAACAGAACCTGAGCTGTGTAGTTGTTCAATCGGTATTAAAATATAATCACCGAGAAATGGACGGTTGTAATCAGGCAGAGAAGAGTTATCTGCGTGCACTTTTAAATGTGTATATAAAGAAGAAAGTTGATGTTTTCTTTCAATTGTAAATATGTGGCCATTAGCTCTTATGCGAAGAGATGTACTAGTTTCGCCAACATATTGTTTATTACAAAAGTAGCAATCTATATCTCCTATTATTCCAAATGTTTTTTGGGTGACAGTGCCGTAATATTTGAGCAATCACTTATTAGATGACACGTCATCAGTTCATAATATTGCATGGTTTTGAACCCCCCCCTGTATTTGGAATGCCGGTATTTGACCGACGTTGTTTTATTTGCAATCCCTAACAGTTTTGCCTTTAATACCACGCATCCACCTTTTAGAATAATTTATTTTACACAAGGCTTGAAAAAGAATACCCCATGCCTTATCAAAGTCCTTTTCGTTAGAACATATTCTAAAAAATCGTATAATTTGCGATCTTAATAAACCTTTAAAAGTATGGTTGGGATGGAAAGAATGTTTGTGCAACATCTGATGAATATCGGTTAGTTTAAAAAATACCTTGGTCAATAAGGTATTATTGTTTTTAGGGTCTTTGAATACAGTGGTATCTACATAATTGACCGAATCAATACCGATAGAAGATTTAAATTTAATGGGTGGTTCATGTGTATTAAAATTATTTAGAAACTCAGAGAACGCATCCTTTCCATGTGGCCATATTATGAAAATATCATCCAACTACCGGAAGTAGGTATGAGGTTTTAATGGACATTTAAGTAGTATCTCTTTCTCAAATTTTGCCATGTAAATATCGGCGTAGTGTGGTGCCCAATCCTTACCCATTGAAGTGCCTACTTTTTGGATGAACCATTAATCATTAAACAAAAAGTCATTACTCTTCAAAGATAATTCTAAAAGTTCTATAATTGGATCATCATATATGGGATAATTTCTCATTACTTCCATTACCGCTTGCAACCCCTTGGTGTGATCTATATTAGTATACATACTTTCAACATCTAAAGTTATAAGCAAACAATTATCAGGCAAACTTAATGCTTTAATTTGTTCTACAAAATCGTATGTGTTTTTTATATAAGAAGGGTGATCCATAGCAAATCGTTTTAAGTGGCTATCTATGAAAGATGATACATGTTTTGATTCACTATTACAATCAGACACTATTGGCCTTCCTGGGGGCATTACGTTTGATATTGTCCAACAACTGTCCTCTTTGTGAATTTTAGGGAGCATATAACAATATCGAGGTCTTGGCTCCTGGGGAGGTGAAAGGAAATTAAATTGTTTTTCAGAAATTGCACCCGCAGATTTAAGTTTATTTAAAATACCAGTTATTTTAATTGCCGTTCTGGGGTATATAGGCTCAATAACTTTTTCGTAATGATTATCATTATTTAATTGACGGTAGCCTCAGTAATATAATTCTTTTTGTCCATTATTACTACTACCGAACCTTTATCAGCTGTTGTATGTTATTACTACTACATAACCTTTGTCAGCTTTTTTATGTTGTTAATTAATCATGTTATTAATTATTTTATAACAGGGTTAAGTTTGACCCACTGAAGACCTTAGTTTAAAACTTCTAACCCATTACACTATTGGAATTAATTTTGAATTTCTGAGTACCCAGCTTGGGTATGACCGTAGCCCATTCACAATGACCCATAGATCGATTGATTGAATCTATGTTGGTCTGTTCCGCTTTCGGTCGTAATTTTGAATGTGTGAATGTGTGTGTGTATGTGTGAATGTGTGTCTGTTTGAATATGTGTATGTCTAAGTAAATGTGTGTGTGTTTGTGTGTGTGTGTGTGTGTGTGTGTGTGTGTGTGTGTGAATGTGTGTATGTATGCATGTATGTGTTGTGTGTGTGTGTGTGTGTGTGTGTGTGTGTGTGTATGTGTGAATGTGTGTCTGTTCGAATATGTGTATGTCTAAGTAAATGTATGTGTTTGTGTGTGTGTGTGTGTGTGTGTGTGTGTGTGTGTACGTGTGAATGTGTGTTTGTGTGTGTGTATGAATATATATATATATATATATATACAAATGCACATGTACAGAACATCAACATATCTAAACACCCTTTGAGACCTCTACCTCCATAAATATAAATAAATATATCTATATATATATTAAATTTTCTATACCCATCTATGTGTGTGTGTGTGTATGAGTGTGTGAGTGTGTGTGTGTGTGTGTGTACGTCTTAAATATCTACGTGGCTTTGTTTACAGATATCTAATTTTTTCCATATTTCTTTAAGGCTACTGTTTAAATCCGATATGCCTCGGTTGTCATTCCTTTCAAAGATTAGACAAGCAGCAATTAATGTATTTAAGCAGCAATTAATTCAACTGAATCTTTCATCATTATTAGAAAATTTAAATTTATTTTAGGGAAAACATTCTTGCATTAAGTGTTTTGATCTACTAATGTTCAGAAAACGAGAGCTCTCATTGAAAGTGGTAATATGGACTGAATATAACTGGATATTACTACAATCTTACTACAATTACACATACAACCATGAGTCAGGAGTACGTTTGGTCGTTAGGAACATACTATGTTCTATAGAACCTTCAATACTGGATTACTAGCACAAATAACTAATCGGAGTCCCTACCTAGGCAAAGAGAATATACATGTAATAGGTTGCGTATAATTGGAAAGAAAATATTGTCTGCACGATCAAAGCACGTACGTTTTTTCCAAAGTGTAAAATGCATTGCGAGTACTTGGAACTAAAATGTATTTATACGACAAACACATTATCATAAAAATCAATCCTACCCACATCCACACTTCCTTTACTAATCAACTGAAATAGACAATATAGCAAAAGCTTATACTCACACATTCATCTACACACACGTGTGCCCACCTACACCAATATATGTACACATAGATAGGTGTTATTCCCTTCATACAAAATGATTTTATTTTCTTTTTTAGTTAGACTCATTTTCTATATCGTTTATTTTACTGAATACATAACGTGAGCAACGAAAGCAAGGTCACGAAGGACAAACAAGAACGAGATATTAGTTTCGAGTAGATACATATTTATCTTGATCTTATATTGATCGATGACTTCATAAAGGGTTCTGTATCTAAAGTTTTCTCACAGTAAATAGCCAACATTTTGTGACAGATGTCGTAATATATTATATCTTATGAAATAATAATTTATTACTTCAAACAATTCGGAATCTGTTATGTGTTAATACGCATGTTAATATTGAAATGATATATTAATATATGGTAGTTTGAGTTCTTGATTCAACCGATTGGAACCGATATATTTTGCAATTGAGAAAGTATGACATGAAATTAAGTATGAAAATTGGCATAAAATCTAAATTTTCAGGATACTATTATCTCACAAATTTATTTTTCTACAAATAATAATATCAATATGAAGATATAGTAATTGGGTATCCTTTGGCAAAATTATAATAGTAATAAAACCGAGAGTTATATAGCTTGTGTTTAAATGTCGACATTACCTTATTAACATTGCTGAATATTCGGACCATTTAATTAACCTTGTCAACAAATATAGTCGTAAAACAGGTACATGTCACCTTTCATTTCTCCTGATAGACATTATGCGTGAAATAAAACAATATTTACAATAATCAGTAATATTATTATCACTTCGGATTTTTTCTTGGTGAAATTTGCTGTGAAAGTTAAAAATCCATAATGCAATATTTGGATTCAAACCGAATTTCTTCATTTCTTTATTCCACCACATTAGCCCAGTAAAGACCTAAGCCAAAATTTGCTACGAGGCATGCAGTTCTTCTGGTATCCTGTTTACCATAAATGATCGATCAACTAGATATTCGCACGTAACCATACACATTCAAACCAGTGACATGCTGGCCCAAATCATTTCATCTTAACTATTAGTTGTTTCTTCATTGCATTATAGGAAGTCTGATTATCAACGGTCAAGGTCACAGTGTACTTATATGGAAACATAAACAAAACAAATCTATAGTTGTTATTGTACTTTCTACTTAACAAACTAACATTATTTAGCTTGTACTGAAATTGTTTAGAGAGGTAAACGTCTAGTATGAGAGAATATAAACCCTGGTGAAATATTATTACATCATGTATCAGCGAATAATATTGGGGCCCCTCCGTGGTCTAGTGGTAGCGTGTTGGACCGGAGATCACAACCACCCGTGTTCGAATCTCGGCGTAGGCATATCTGAAGGTTGTTTCGTCTTTCACTTCGTCTATTTTCCTTTGGATGTCGCTCGGCCCATTTAGCCTACCATGTGCACAAAGTGGCCGCAAAACACCAATCATCATCATCACCAGGGAATAATAAATAGATTACAGTTGAGTGAAATAAGGTACATATTTTGGAAATAACTACTACAAGGTTTAGTTCAGAAATGCAATTCTATAAGGTTTATGACATTGATGGCTTTGAATTGACAAGATTGGTTTGAGATAAACTGCTTATTAAAATATTTACATCAAAACAAATATGCTTAACATGTTATGTTTTTGCTATATACATGAGTTACGTCATAAAATTGGTTGACCATGCGAAAAACATATTCGCATTAAAATGGTAATATTGATTATATATATATATATATATATATATATATATATATATATATGTGTGTGTGTGTGTGTGTGTGTGTGTGTGTGTGTGTGGTTGTGTGTGTGTGTATGTATGTGTATATGTTTTCGTGTGTGTGGGGTGTCTCTTTTTTGGTGTATGTGGTGTGTGTGTGTGTGTGTCGTTATCTCTCTCCGTTATGTGTATGTGCATTTGTGTGTGTATGTATATGTGTGTGTGGTTCAGTGTATGTGAAGGGGAAAACTCGAAGAGCGTCTCCAAGGCCTAACTGATAGCGCGGTTGCACACAGCTGTATAGCACCTCTGTTCAAACCCGACTGGGCTATGTCAGAAGGGTATTTCATCTTTCACTTCGCCTCATTACCTTTCGAGGTCGCTCTGCCTATTTAGCCGACCTTGTGCACAAAAGTGGCCGTCAAATGGCCACATTTAAATTACCATTTGAAAATCTTCAATATTGAATCCAAACAGATTATTCACCAGCGGTTGGAATGGCTCATAGCGATGTTTCATACTTACACATATATAATCTGCCTCTCTCTTTCTCTCACTCTACTTATCTGTCTCATTCTCTGTTTTTGTCTCTTTTTGTTTCACATTATTTATTTCACCGTCCCTATCAATCAATCAATCAATCAATTAATCAATCAATCAATATATCTATCGATAGATATATAGATAGATAGATAGATAGATAGATAGGTTTTGTTTTAGGTAAAAACAATCCATAATGCATATATTCATACATACTTAACATAAAAACCTACAAATAGCACGCAAATATCTTACACAAATTATTAGATTACTATAGCACAAACTTCAGCCAATATAATAAAAACGTATCAGTAGTTATAACAAATGTATACACAAAGTAAATTAGGCTTTACGCATCCGTGGTTCATATGTATCGATTGTGTTGATCCATCCATCCATCTATCCATTCATCCATCCATCATATAAGGAAACAATATTTTAAACACGACTACTTACTGTTGATATCCCGGTCTCTAAAGCAATTTTATCAATGCTTTATTTTATTTCTTACGTATCATATTTTGTCGCCAACTGTTAATGTTTGTATGTAATAGTCAGTATGTCCATTTGTCAGTACATCTACCTTTCTAGCTGTGTTTTCAAGTAATTGTTAGATGAAGCTTCATGTCTCTAAGTGATAATCTTAGACTAATACGCCGTAAATCTGTGTTTCTCTATTTTAATATTAGTTCGAATATTGCAATTTGGACACAATGGTATTTTTCCCAATTAACATTAGACATATAACCTTGATGCTCTGATTATGTTTATTTAAATGGTAATGTAATAACACTAATGGAATAATCGCAATAACAAAGTAAGCTAATACGAAATAAGGACAAAGTGAAGGGGATATAAGGTATTATAAGGAAGATGACCTTGGGCTGAAGGTCACTTATTCTTGTACGTATTGATTTATATCAACCACACACCTGTAACCACACATCGTATATATATATATATATATATATATATATATATATATATATATATATAGACAGAGAAGAGAGAGAGAGAGGAGGGAGGGAGGGAGGGAGGGAGAGAGGGGAGAGTGTGAGAGAGAGTATGAAAGAAGGGTCATATGGGCTCTTATCACTTTACATATTGTTTTCTGTTCTACTCAAGTTTGATTATCATCTGAAAATCATGTGTAATAGTAGGAAAATAAATATGTATGAAACTATATTTAGTATTTCAATAATGAAAGTAGTATTATAATAAGTGTAATAAACTAAGGTTATAGTAGTATAATGATTACTAATATTTATTATTATTATTATTATTATTATTATTATTATTATTATTATTATTATTATTATTATTATTATTATTATTATTATTATTATTATTATTATTATTATTATGGAAATAATATTATTGAAAATGAAATCATGATCAAGCCTTGAGTACAGTGATACATTTAATAATTGAAGTCTAAAATGTACTATCAATAATCATATTTTACTACAAAGAGCTCACATTTCTGAAAGTATCTTCTTAATCTAGACAGTTATCTGTTTTATAGATATTAGTAGTAACATGAGTGTTATTAGTTATTATAAATCTGAAAGCTCAATTACTTCGGAAGCGTGATCAAATGATATAATTTATTGCCATTTTCTGCCAAATTATGTATGCTTTGGGAAAAATCAAATTAAGCGAACAGATATCACAGAACTGATGTTTCAAATGAAACGTAGTACTCTTTTTATAAGGAAGTCCTTTATATATACAAAGAATATAACTGAGATTCAGAAAGAAGGGAGGATGACACATTTCCTACAGAAGCCCAATAAGTATTAATATTAATACTATGAGAATATGAATAATAATAAGTAATGTTAAATCAGAGAAAGATAATATAACATGGATATGTGGAATTTGTGTGTCTGTGTACAAGGGATTCATAATTTCCATGTATATTCACTTTATCATTATTTAATTAAAGGTGTTTCACACAATTCGCTTATTAGGACAGATCGTACCTTAATAAACTTCTATCTGTCTATCTGTCTGTCTGTGAGGGTTTCTATTTGTCCATCTGTTTGCACGCACATATGTTGTAGTGTTGTGTTTACATGGCGGTTCGGCTACGTGTATCTCCTCTAAGAATGTAGAGTCATGCAGTTTGCGCTTCAAACCTGACTTCAGGAATCTCCAAAATGATAGATGAGTTTTTATAGGTTATAGGTGAAGTTGTTACTTTATTCATCAGACATAAGATCAATATTCTTCTGTTAGATATAGGAATATCTATATGTACTGTCAGCAGTGACGGCTGCACGTATCTGTTCGGAGCCATTGTGTGGTAATCAGTCGGCGTCCAAGTGTGATTATAAAGCCACTGTTTTAACACTTTGGCTTATAATATTTCAATAAGAGAGGGAATCCGGGCTGGCAGAAAGGTAATTTGGCATAATAAATGTGTTAGATTATCTGTTGCCAGTCACAGGGTAAGTTTTTATCACAATTACCATAATGTAAACAAGAACCATATTATTTCTTTAACTTGCAGGAAACCACTGACAAGTTTTGTTTACTGTTAATTCAATTGTTAATATATCGTCTTCCCATTTTAGATTTCTATCTATTTAATATATTGTGTGCTATCGTCGTAGACAAGCCAGGGAATTACAAAGGAATATTACAGGATGATTAAAATGTTGAGGTTTGTTGTATGTTGTATCGATGGTCAATACTTCAGGAATATAGCCAAATTATGTTGCATTAGAGTTTGTCCCTGTGAAATATAGCTATATTATATTTTATGGTTAATTTTCAATCCTCGAGGAAAAAGCCATATTACGTTGTATTAATGTTCTATCCTTCAAGAAGACAGCCATATTATGTTGTATTAATATTCAATCCTTGAGATATATAGCCATATGTTTTTCTATTAATCTTTAATATCTGAGGAATAACGCCAAATTATGTTGTATTAATGTTCAATCATTGAAGAATAAAGCCATATTATGTCATATTAACGTTCAATCCGCGAGGAATACTGAAATGAGGCCTGGAACTGACATTGGACATCATATAGGTTAAGAGATTAATCATATAAGTGGAAACTCTGCTGGTGGCATTGGCATACTCTACAAATCTGGACTGACAGTTACGGCGAGTAAGTAAATGGACGGTAATATATATATATATATATATATATATATATATATATATATATATATATATATATATATATATATATATATATATATATAAACTATTTGAAAACATGAACTATGTTATTCATTTACGTAAGGTTACGGTTACAATTTATATTAACTATCGTTTCCATCACTAAATATCAATGGCCTTAGAAACTTATTATTATTAGATGAATAATCTAAATAGTTAGATAAGGTAGCCATTATCCAACCTGGTGTTTTAATAACTGGTCATATAACTTTTCATGTGGAAAATAAAGCATATCACTATTTGAGATTAATAAGAATTGACTCATCATATTAATGGAACAACCCACAAAGGACGCCACACACTATATGCGTTCTTGTCTACAGAATCGAGTTCCATTTTACCAGGAGTTCCTTCTGGAGGTTGTCCTTGTGTTTGCAGCAAAGAAGGTACACATTTCAGCGATCATCTGGCATTATGGACAGGACGGATTGCATACAAACAAACAATTTGTCGCAGCATGTAGAGGAATCACGGTCGTCTCAGCAGCTAAGTAAATCATTAATCACGGTGCTTCCTCTTGTAAAGAAATAATCAGATTAAGAACGAAGAATATGATAAGCTGAGAAATGCTAAATACAAACTGGGAAAGGCCGATGCTGAACTTCATCAACGGTGCACATATTGAGGGAAAGGAGAACCCACCATTATTCGAGGAGAATATTAAAAGTCACTAAGAGCTTGAGGGGAAGTAACTTAAATGTAAATGTTCGGCATTATACTTGTACAAGGACTACCTGCAGAAGAAGACACAAATTATCAGAAAACAGATAACCATCTGATTCACTAAATAATACTTGAAATGTAGCCATCAATGCTGATGGTATATGTAATGGAGATATGTTTGAAATGTTTCGACCAGATTCTAGAATTGAGGTCAAGGAGATGAACACCAATTCTCCGAACAAATTATGTGACTTGAATCCACTGCTCATTTGGTTATTGAAAAACCACACGAGGGATCAAATTATGTTCTTCGTATTCTCTTGAAATACACAGTGACATTGCTGACGCTCGTTATAAAGAATCAATGCCTTCATTAAATATGATTGGTTATCTGTATGCTTGGATGTAATCGATCATCCGATACTAACGTAGGGTTTAGAACTTTCCTTTGGCATCAAGGAAAAGGTATTCACTTGGGTTATTGTTGTAACTCGCAGAGATAACTCAAAATATTCAGTCGCGGATAAAACATCGCCAGATCCAGGTCTTCATTTTTGTGTAGCAATATATAACGACGATATATATCGTTAAAGTCGGTATCAAATGTAACCCCAATATTACGTTCGGTGTCTGATGGTGTGATACTATGGCTTAGGATATTCGTAGGGAAAAATGAGTAAGCATAGCCGCGTAGCAAAACCTTGAAGTCATTAACATTCCATTATTATTAACTAGTGCATGATTATATACATAAATTATAAATAAGTAATATATATATATATATATATATATATATATATATATATATATATAAATGTGTGTGCTGTGGGTGTGTGTGATTATTTAGAGGTTTCCTTGGAATGGGTTTTTGTAATGGGGCATTATTCCACCCTGTTATTTTTATCACATTATTATATACGATGATAATTTGTATTCTGTCACTGACCTGAGTATAAACATATTTTAGTATGAAGTTAATTGACTTTAGGAGAAAATAAGTGTTTGTGTTGCTTTAAACATCAAAGAAACAAAACTCATCATTCACCGTAATTTATTCAAATAGAGACAGATATCTCGAACTACTTTCATTATTAGTAGAATTCGTCCTTCATAAAACAAGATTAGGTCGGACATAATACACCTGGAAGTCAGACCCAGAAGTGATTTTTAGATAAATCTTGTTTGGAAATTACATTACCGACATAACTGGTGGATCTCTATGATAGTACATTGAAAGACATTGTAGATGAACATGCACCTTTAAGGACAAAGAAAATGCCAAGAAGACCAATGCGTCCATGGTACAATAAGAATATATTGACTTGAAACAGAGACAGAAGGTATTGTGAGCGGTTGTGGATCTGGACCACTTTGTGTGTTCATTGTGCAATGTTCAAGGTCAGTAAAATGCTAGTTAAAATACCCTTGCTTCTGTTAAATCTGAATATCATATTAAAAAGATCAAAACATCCAAGGGGAATCAAAGGACTGTTTCCAGTGTTATGAATAAAGTATTATATACAAATAAAACTGTCCTTCCAAATAATATCAACTCATGTAAAGATAGGGCAAATTGTTTTAATAACTTCTTCTGTCAAACAAATATTAAATATACATAGTGGGTGCCACTCCAGCACCTTATCACAGGGTAAGCCATTGGTAGAACAGTCATGCATATCCATGATGGATACATTTAAGTGTTTTACAGAGACTGATATCAGACAGTTGCTGAAACGGTCATCTAATACTTTCTGTGCAGTTGACCCTATGCCTACATGGCATATGAAAGATTGTCTGGATATTCTGATAAACCCAATTACAAATATAATTAATAAATCATTATCTCTATGAAGGTTTCCCTTGAAAAATCATTAATAAACAAAACTATGGACTGTAATATTCTAAACAATTTCAGACCTGTTTCTAATCTTACATTTGTATCTAAAGTTATAGAAAAGGCAGTTGCTTTCCAGCTAAGCAAATATTTAATCAATAATAATCTTGATGAATCACTAAAGTCTGCCTATTAAAGTAGTCCCGGCATTGAAATGCTATTATGATGTCAATTGATCAAGGTAAGCCAGTAATACTTGTTCTTCTGGACCTGTCTGCTGCATTTGATACAGTTGACCATAATGTACTTTTCTCTAGGTTAAAAGACATCTTTCGTCTGTCAGGTAGAGTACTTGAATGGTTTAGATCCTATCTGGAACAACGCTCCCAGAGAGTATCTGTTCATGGTATTTTATCTGACATTCAGTTTTTGATATCTGGTGTACCACAGGGTTCAGTTCTTGGTCCTCTGGTTTTCACAATGTATACCCGTCATCTTTGGACCATTGCGCAGCGATATGGTGTTAAATATCACTTGTATGCTGATTACACACAGGTGTATATATCACTGGAGTCTAACAACGAGTTAAATTTCTCCTCTTTCTTGAAGAATTTAGAACATTGTATTGCTGTTTCAACCATTCACTCAGTCAGTCACGCTGTCATTTGATTAGTCTCTCAAACATCCCTGTCTTAGTCAATTGTTCATACATCCACTCACTCACTCAATCATTCGCCTACTACCTGATCCGCTCGTTTTCTCGCTTATTCACTTACTCACTCAATGATTATTAGACTACTATGCCCGAAAATATTTCTTTAAAAATATGTTCTAATATAATTATATGTTTTATTTAAGGTTATCTTCTGAACTAAAGTGATACAGACAACAACTGATCTCGTTGTAGTGTGATAGGATCTAAATGATCTAATTTTTGATTAGAATATGGAAATGGTGACCTATTAACTGGCACATAAGAATCGTTTGTTCGTGAAGAATTATATATGCTGAGCTATATATGAGAAATATGATAATGCTGATGATTATGATTGATGTTTTATGGCCACTTTGTGCACATGGTAGACTAAACGGGCCGAACAATCTCCAAAGGTAATGAAACGAAGTTAAAGATGAAACACCCTTCAGATATATCCACAATGCGATTCGAACACGGGTGGTAGTGAACTTTGCTCCAACACGCTACCGCTAGACTATGGAGGCGCCCTATAGATGAGAATAAGTTACTACTAATGACGTTTATCGGCTTGTTTTATTCGCTGTTATAAACAAAATGTTAAACTATGTATATTTTCTGTTTAAGAATGAAATAAAAAGATGATTTTTCTACTATTTGCGCTAGTAAAATTCTATTTTGAGAGGCGGAATTAGCTAAACCTTGGTATTATATGCTTACGGTTAAATATTGATGATAAATGTAAAATAGCGTTTTTATTTGGTCATTGCACGTCGACATGATAGCAGAAATAGTTTCATAATAAACAATACTCAAACGTGTCTCAATTTATTCACATTGTTATATCACTAATGTTAGACTTAAGTAGTTTTAGCTAAATACCGCAAATATTTAACCTTATCCTTATCGATTATTTGAATCACAACAGCATAATATCGTCACACAACAAGATAACGAGGTGTATCAAATGTTTACTAAATGATAGCTTATGAGAGACATCTCTTTACGACCAAGACATATTTGGATAACGTGCGTTTGTTTGTGACAATATCGGATGTCTATAGCAAGTATAGAAGGAGTAAATTAACAAGAAACTAAACTGGAAAATGCATGTTATGTTAATGTAGAATATTTTGCTGTGAAATACCGTCAAAACATTACACTTTATAACAACTAATGATGGGTTATATTAAAAAAATGACTACTACTACAACTATAACTACTGCTGCTAGTACTAACAGGTATGCTACTCCAACTATTACTATGACTATTACACTTTGTATCTGCCGTTTGCTGTGTTCGGTTAGATACGCGTTTTCATACAGGGATTAATGATGCAAAACAATTTGCGGTGCCCTTCATGCGTTGTAGGGCACAGTTCTGGTACTCATGTTGTCGGTGTAACAACTATGGTTTAAAGAACATAACTTAACATTGAACGTTGCCATCATCAGCATATGAAGTAGAGCGTATATCACAATGATGCGAACGAACAAGACGAATGAGAACAACGAACAAGACGAATGAGAACAACTAACAAGACGAATGAGAACAACTAATAAGACCAATGAGAAGAACTGACAAGACGAATGAGAACAACGACCAAGGTTCAGAAAACTAGAAATAAAAGAAACGAACAAAAGCTTTTACTCAATTTGACGTTAACACTAAAGAACTTTTGATATTAGAAACATGCATAGCTAAATAGCATTAACTGCAGACATATATTTAAACTCTCAACATAACAAGTCAAAACACTAAATCTGTCAACTCAACAAGTCATAATAGCAACTCTGTCAGTAGAACAAGTCAAAACACCATACAACATCATTCTGTATTAATTCGTTGAAAACAACAAACAACATACGCTTTAAAGGATGAGGTCCAGTTATTGACAATTACTCAGCAAACATCAACATCATTATCATACACGATGAATAGTTTTATTGTCATTGTCTTATTTCATAATTTATAAAAAAATGTAGGCAAAGTTAACAAAATATATTTATTTTGTCGTTTTAGTTCGATTCTTAATTTTATGTAACTGAGGAGTACCAAGATCCACATGTTTAAGTCTGGATTAATTACCTCGTTAACTAGAAGTTCATTACCCATCAGGCAATCCATAATACTATTATACAATTAATAAATACGTATGATAAATATATATGTTAATATTAATATCAGAGGACTGATACATCAATAATAAAAAAGTCTATAGTAAACTGTCCACTCCGGGGATCCCGATGCTGATATGTAAGAAGATATCAACTAGAAATCACATACTTCCTAAACTATTTCTGGAGAGTACAATCAATCAACATGTATTATGAAACTGTAAGATCATGATCAGCTCTAGTTGTTACTATTCAATATTGACCTTGTAGAACATATCATCCGACGTTCTTATTGTTAATGATACCATTCTATTATAGAGCTCAGGCTGTACCTGGATCTTCGTTAATGACCAGTGATGTGAGTCTTTAATTTCTGTGGAAACAATAAAAACATAATTGATTTTATTCTGATTTATTTTAATTCTACTTTATATATCTGAAGATCCCATCATATTATAAACCACTTAGTAACATCATTGGACATCTTGGCAAAATGTGAGAAACAGACATCCCAGAAACTATGATCTAGTTTCAAATAACTTAGAGAACATTCCTAACTGTGCTTTTATTGGCTTATTGTAATTATATGTTACTATATCGTGGGGCCCATACATGAATAAATAATAATAGTAGTATTTTATATAGCGCCTTATTCAACCGAAATTGCTCTAAGGCGCTTAACATTTGAAACACAATTAAAAGAGTATTCAAGAACGTAATAAAGATTAGCTTTAAACGTATTGATTCGATGATACATAATTGAATGTTTTCAGATATTTATATTTGAGTACATGCATCTCGTTGACTGACAATGTGAAGTGGTGCTACTTTATCAATAAATGTGAAGTCTGTGACATCAAATGTATTCCTTGTATGTAGACCAATTTCACACTGAGGTTCATCATGATATCTCCACATAATCGTTCCCAAAAGTCGTGGGAGAGGCCACAATATCATCATCCGCAATAAATGGGACGATACACATATTACCCGATTTTACAAATTAACTGTAACACATATACCAGCCAAAGGCAATGATTATTATTGACTTATCTGAAACCTGGGTATCATATATGCAATTTTATTATCATATATTAATCTTTTTAACAATATGTAAAAAATGTCTGAAAACAGTTACACATAAAACCAATATAATGTTAGTAATCACGGTTATTAAATTAATTTCTTTATTTCAAAATGTTATTATAATCAGGTGACTTAAAGTGCTTATAACAACTATATTTGACAGATAACGAGGATATAAATGGCCTCAGAATACAAATATTAACATTTAATTATAAGCATCGTTTATAAAAGGTACATATATTTGATACTATAGATGAAACTAGGATTTTTGCAAATGTTTGCTAATGAGCATGTGGTCTATATGAAGCATTAATATTTGGCTTTAAAAATATCTTGTATCTCACAAATGTTTATTATAATCCTGAGACCGAAAAGTTATTTTCATAACAAAACATATAACTTCTGGAAATTGAAAAATAGCATTGTTAAAATACCCTAAATGTGAACTAAACAAACCAAGAGTTATGATTTGCAAAATACAGATCATTACACATAGTTGTTAAACTTGATTGTGTATAAATGTTTAGCGTGTCTGTGAACATACATACATCACCCCTTTTAGCCTATTTTGGGTTTGTAGCCAATAATTTATAAATACATTTTGGTATTTTGTATTTCACACATGATTTTTATTTGGAGAGTAGAATAAAATGGCTTATAGGCAGGATATAATACACAAGCCCATTATATTATTAGGTACTGCAAAATATGAAACTTTTTTGTTTACTGACTTATAAATTGCTATATGATATATGTACACTAGTTATATTATGTTACTAGAGGAAGACATCTGATTAGTGTAATCTTTTACTTCAGCAACATCCATCTTTGTCGTTTCACACACACATACACACACACACATACACACACACACACACACACACAGAGAGAGAGAGAGAGAGAGAGAGAGAGAGAGAGAGAGAGAGAGAGGAGGAGTGATAGAGAGAGAGAGAGGAGAGATAGAGAGAGAAAAGAGAGAGAGAGAGAGAGAGAGAGAGAGAGAGAAAGGATTAAATAAACATATAGACAGAGGACAGACATTATAAAAACGATAATCAGAGATTGAATAAAAAATTAATGACATAATTAAAAAAAAGGAAAATGCTAATTTAATGTCTGGCTATATGATTGCGAATATTTGTTTGTGCATATGAGTTATTTTTGGCTTGTTGTGTTTGTTTGTATATATATATATATATATATATATATATATATATATATATATATATATATATATATATATATATATATATATATATGAAAGTATTAATATGACCTGTCTCTGGCACCATATTCACAACACAAACGAGTAAAATACTTGTATAAATACAACATGAGTTTGTCTTGATCTCACTAAAGTGGCATGTAATACTACTGCCTGTTTATTAACTGGCAACACAAGCCTATAATGCTGCCCATGGAATGCTGCTACACTAGTCTATAACAAACCACCTGACACAATGTCAATATCACATCAGCTGGCTTAACCTTGCTTTGGTGGCATAAATCCTCCCTTTCACTAACGGGCAACAACAGTCCCCATTAATGTTCTACACTGGTCATGGCAAAGCTAGTCTATATCACACATCTGCTACTATGTCACGAAACGCGGTTTACCTATTACGGCGAATGTAAGACATAGCAAACTAGCTCCGTTATCTGTCAGTGTCAAACTCCAAACAAAGGGTCAATTTCTAGGCGAGATCATTACAGACCACGAGCACGATGCCTAACAGTTAATTACCCTGTTTGGTCTAATGCTTCAAATGACATGCTATGTTCCTTCATTTGCATAGTCTAACTATATCGCACCATGCACGTCTTCATTCGCCCAGATGACATCACACATTCGTTATATCAAATATAGGCCGGTTTGAAAAACACTACTGAACGTCCCATGGAAAACACAAACTGCCGCATGTTTAAAACCATTATCTCGCAATATTAACGAATCCTAATATTTTGGAATTATAATTGGATTCTTGTCTTTAGCATCATACGTGTATACAACAACGTGAACATACAATTCATTATAATAGACAATATTCAGCAATCCATTTACATTTGTGTTTTATCATCTTATTTTATCTCAATGCAAACACACACACCACATACGCATATGCACACACACACACACGCACACATACATTCACATGCATACACACGCAAATTCACATTCTCAAAGAGAGGGAGAGAGAGAGACAATATTTTTGCGAAACTACTACATCTCTTCGCATAAGAGCTAATGACCACCGACTTACAATTGAATAGAACATTTCGACTTTCTTCGTTATTAACACTTTAAAAGTGCACTCAGAAGACTACTCTCATCCGGATTACAACCATCCATCTCTTGATAATTATATTTCAATAGCGATTGACCAAATACACAGCACAGTTTCTGATTTGCAGTACCTAATTAATTGATTAAACAAAACAAAACTTTCGACAGTTATATTAGAATCAGTGACATTGCAATTCTAGTGATGCCGTTTTCTAGAGCAGCCGACATGACTTCATGAATAATAAATACACAATTTTAAATATATTTTTAAATAAATTTTTAACCTACGTATTATTCAGAACACTACTAATATAGTATCATGACTAATTACACTAAACATTAAAACATCTCGGCTTATTAAGTGTCAGGCAGGTTGAAATAAATACCTTAAAATGAATAGAATGTCTTTCGAAGCTCTGAAAAGTATAGTTTTCAAACGGTGGCGGAAAGAAACTATGATATTTGATGACTTAACATATTCAGGGAGTGGATTACAAAGAGTAGGGATAGCAACTGAAAAATCACGAGTCCCAGCATGACGTTTAACCATGGGAATAGACAACCAGAGAAAACTAGACGAACGGAGTTCTCTGGGCTTGGGTCCTAAGGATACTATATACAAAAGATATGAATGTTCTCAAGAAAAAACAGAGTTTAATAGGCAATTGTGCGGGGTCAGTTTGAGAATAATTCGAGATTGAACAGGGAGCCATAATGATGAAATAAGTGTGTTGGCATTGAGCCTAAGTTTATTGTATGCCATCCAGTCAGATATATCACTGAGACAGTCATCAAGTAGTTTAAGGGAAATATCAGTGTATGTTGTAGATAAAGATACGAATACTTAGGTGTCATCTGCATATAAATGATTGTCTAATGTTTGGCTGTGAATAAGAGAGCTTAGTGGTGTTTTATACAGAGTAAACAGTAGCGGTCCAAGAACAAAGCCTTAAGGAATACCGCAAAACAAAGGCACGGCTTTTGAAAAACATGTTCTTGTTTGACTGATTGAAACCTAGTTATTAAAATTGATCGGATACAGGTAAGTGCTGTGTCTGATATGCCATACAAATCAGAGAGGCGACCTAGAAGAACAGAATACTCAATGGTGTCAACAGCTGCAGACAAATATAATAATGTTAGTGCTGTTACCTTTCCTGTGTCCATGTTTAGTGATATGTTGTTATGAATTGTCAGTAGATCGGTTTCTGTAAAATGAATTTCTTTTGTAAACAGAATGAAAAACATTAGACAGTTGATTATAGTTTAAGTGAACGTTCAAACTACAAGAAACGGCTTTTCTAGAAGAGGGATTGCATGGGCAATATTCAAAATGAGAAGGAAACACTCATATTAGGGTATGATAAAATAAGTTTGGAAACTTCAGTAAGTCAGGCTGGTTTAAGCAATGTGCAAAGGTGATGTAAAACTGGAAAATCAAAAATAAACTAGAATCACAACCTGAGAAAGACTAATGAATTTGGGAAATCTTATCCTTGAAATGTTTGGAAAAAATTGCAGAGTGAATTAGTTGAATCATAAGCGGTCAGAGAAACAGAAGCCTTTCTAAGGATAATCCTATTTATACAGTTCCATAGTTGACGGGGACTGTCACAGTTGTTGGAAATCATGTTCCTTTATCAGTCAGATGTAGATTTATTCATGAGTCTATTGCAGAAATGGAACTGTTTGTGTATGGTAGCATCAGTGTTTCTATTTTACAGACTTCTGTTGAAACTTAAACTTGAGGGTCCTAGATATTATATATATATATATATATATATATATATATATATATATATATATATATATATATATATATATTGGCTTATAAACTTCAGAGTATTTACTCAAATTCCAGACAAGCATGTTATACGAGCTTTCTGGAAATGTTATATCTATCACATATAATCTGCTAAACTAATTGTTGCCTAAACGGATTATCAACATTAAACTTAAATGTACTTAATACATCTCATATTATTAACATTAAGATCGTTTTGGATTCTTGTGATGATGTGGCAAATCTGCTTGTTTATAAAACTCAGTTCTATCTTTAAAGACTTATAGAACTTCTCTATAAAATTGGCTCCATGTGGGTAGGTGGTGGCTAATAACATTTTGCTATATTGATTTCTGTTTAGGTTTCAGATTTTAAATCTAATTTTATCAAAATATGTTATTGATATATATATATATATATATATATATATATATATATATATATATATATATATATATATATATCGTTGTTAATCTATGTTATATTTAATAATAATTTTTAACTATTATAAATTAGATGTTTTTAATTTTGAAACATTAGTTCAGTTAAATAACATTTAGTACTTTATTTTCTTTCCAA
>JAODUP010001162.1:10000-22500 GCA_025642065.1 Paralvinella palmiformis | reverse complement strand
TTAAATGGAAATCTATTAGATAATACGTCTGCTTACTAATGTTCTAACCTTCATCATGAACAAAACAACATTCATGAAGAATAGCATGATGTTGAATACCTATATAATTTGAATTTTGAATTTGTTTCACTTTACAACATGAAGATGGGTGTTGTATTTAATTAGAAAATGATTGAAATGTTTTAAACAGCTTCATACATGATCAGTAGGTCGCGTACAAGTCAGGTGATCTAGAACCACTGGTATTTTAGCTCTGAAAGAAATATAAACATCAACTTCTGCCTTCTACAATGGCCATTTAAATCGGTCAGTGACTTTGTCGGTTATGCTATTATGTTTTAAACGAGCCACCACCAGGCTGCTACTCAGAACAGCTGAGATTAATGGGGAAGACATAAAGACTTTTGGTCGTAGGTCTAGTCTTCCTTATACATTTAAAGGTATTAAAAAACGTAGCACCAAGCGACATGTACACAATGATGACCTCACATAAATGTATACCTCTGCTTATCCTAGAAGTTATTCAACGTATTCTCCTACCTTGACTTTGTAAAGTGAATTCTTGATATTGTTTATGAGCTCTCCATGGCTGCATTAAATACGCTTGATATATACGTCACCGTTGTTGTAATTATTTATCCATAACATTGCTGCTTTTAGAATTTCCCTTAGGCATCAAGGAAATTCCAGTAATTCAGTATATGTAAGTCGTAGCTATATCATGTTGATTGATGATGATTGATATTTTACGGCCACTTTTGTGCACATGGTATGCTAAATGGGCTGAGCGACCTCCAAAGATAAGCTATATCATATATATATATATATATATATATATATATATATATATATATATATATATATATATGATTTAACACAATGTGATTATGCAAAATATATAATATTTGATTTATTATCGTTTAGCCTTAGAATATTAGAAGTCATACATAACCGAATAGCATCAATACAATGTTCTTAATTATTCACGGAAGAGGATAAATGTAGCTCATTGTCAGTATCCAGTGATATATACAGCTGTGTGTTATCAGCATACAAACGATATTTAGCCACATATCGCTTCGCAATAATACAAATAGAAAGGGATACATTGTGAAAATCAGAAGGCAAAGAACTGAATCCTCTAGTATACCAGATTAAATACCACGAGCAGACAACCTGTGGGAGTATTGTTCCAGATAGGATCGAAACCATTCAAATACTTTGCCTAACAGGCCGAACATGTCTTATAACATACATAAATGTACATTATGGTCAACATTATCAAATGTAGCAGACAGGTCCAGAAGAACAAGTAATAATAAATTACCTTGATCATTTGACTTAATAATAAAAAGTTTGCCCGAATCAAGGCTAGTTCAGTATTGTGCCCAATTAGGGTCATTAATGATAAAATATTTGTTTAAATGGAACGCAACTGCCCTTTCTATAGCATAACAAAATATAAGAATTGAAACAGGTCTGTAACTTTATTGCAGACATAAACACTCATGTCCATTGCTGGTTCATTTGTGTATTATAAAGACATCAAAATCAGACAGTTGCCGAAAAGATCAACTAACTTTTCTGTGTTGTTAATTGTATGCCTACATGACTTGACATAGACAATGAGCATGTTCTACTTCACCCAATTACATAGCTAGTCAATAGCTAGTCACGTTGCCTGTGCAACGCATAACAAAATATATGCTATTGGGTTATTTCATTCATGCCTGTGTGTTTGTAGGATAGACGTGTATGGTGTGCCTTTATATGTGCATCATGGCCAGTGCAGTGTAACTCTTTGTCAGGGTTGCGCAACTGGTCTGAATTGATAGGCTGTGTAATATTCGTTATTCGTTGTTGTTGTTATATGCTCTGAGCAGCTAACGGATGGCAGAACTTACATGAAGAATATCCTGAGAAATCGGCGTACAAGTAATAGTACTGTGCAAGAAACATACATATTGTATGTGTAATATTAGGAAATTAACAAATTTCATCTTCTGTAATTGATATTTCGATTAGTGTGTAACAGGTGACATTTGAGATGCAATGTTTAATTATTGGCTAAACAATCCGTAAAGATTTTTATTTATCTCATTTCCCAGATGTTTGAAAGCCACTTACGAAAAACCTCCGTCTTCTGAGTAATCACAGTTATGTTTTTAAAATAAACATGTTTTGCTATATTTACAGTATTTGTCTGTTTTTATAACTAGTTATTTAATAATAACTATAATGAATCAAAACAGTCTATATATCAAAGTCATCGCAGCTATGAAACTTCTTTTTTCAATTAAATATCTATTACATTTACTACAAATTATCATAATCTACTTTTCAGGATTGAAGACAAGTTTGATCAACCGGATAAAGTAGTTGAATAGTCTTATTCAAAACAACGCTTCTATATAATGACTCTTTATGGTAGTGTCTCATACTCTGTGAAAGTTATGGCGTTCAGTTCTTGCTTCATTGGTATCACTAGGTATACATATCACACTAAAATAAGTTATTTTCCCATGACGCACAGCTGTACTGTATTTATTACATTCACCTTGCAATTATATAGATTAGGTTTCTCCACTTCCTTGTGCATTTTAGAATTCGGTGTAGTTGTCATTGGCTATGCATGACTCAACATATTCTGAAATGAAACATTGGTAGACACATATATTCTATTTGACATCACAACATTAAGTTAAATCCATTAAAAAGTAAAGGTTTGTCAAGTCGCCTACTACCACATTAAGATCATCACCTATCTAAATGCATTATTTCCACACAAACATTTGTAACTACGGTCAAAGATTTTGTTTCATTTGATATAGACCCTATTAGCTCTCTGCTATATGACATTTCAATTAACAATATATCACAATAGTCTTGTGTTTCTTATGTACATATATGGACTGAAGCTCACTATTTCAGAAGAATAACCATATGAAATTACCTCATTATTCATCAATGATAAGTTGATAGAAATGCTAGATAAACAATATATTATATAACTTTCTTTTGTATGCTAAACGTTGCAGCACTTTATTAGCAAATACATAACACATAAGTATCAAAAAGCATTTAACAAAATAGTTACATCATATGATTATATTGGAAATTTGATCTGGTAATTGGTAACGCATGGTATTGAGTCTATTAAACCCAACACCTTTGACATCAATACTAGATTTTTCTGTTAGGAATGCATTACCCTTATTAGTTCACATTAGTCTAATGTCTACCCGTTATCCAGGCAATATTGGGTATACATAACAGATACAACTCTTGCTGACATAGTCTTCATGATCATTATGCCATGGAATGGGCTATTAAGCTGATTACTCACTTGTATGATTGCATCTATCAGTTTTGAATGACATAATGTGCACTGTCAACAAAATACTACATACTATATATTAGTTTTGTATACTTTAATTGTAAATTTTCTTCTCTTTCCTGCAACATCCGAAATTCATATTGAGAAATGTGTTTTCTGCTCCATTCAGATATCGCATAAATAACTAATCTTACGATATATCTAGGTCGGAAATCATAAATCTATGTTTTATAATATACTTTATTGTTCTGCATAGCCTCGTAAAGCATAACCTGTCAGCGATATATTATGGAATGACGTAGATTCTCCAATTTCCTAATGATCTATTATGTGTTTGATATATTATGATAAAAGACGAAGATGACCACCGGTCGATTCCATACACCCAGGATTCTGTATCCACAGTAAATAAGATTAAGACGATATATTATCACAGTAAAATCCAGATTAGTTGGATTATAAAGCATAATCTTCTATAAAAAATATACTTCCTTAATCGTATCTAAAACGAATGATGTTTTGAAGAATGGAAACTTTTATCCATGGCCTTTGTTTCATTGGGAAGCGAATGATATGTATTTTGTGACTAAATTCGGCTCAGCTTATTTATTAGACACTAACAAATCCATTACTCATGCCGGTAGTTCTATTATACTCACTGACCTCATGGCATTAGGAATGTTAAATGTATTTATTCCCCAGAAGGTATATCCATCAAAGCACATCACTCATACTCTAATTCCCCTATGGTATTTATCCGAAAGCCTCACAAAGGAATGAATTTAAGAAGATATTTATATTCAGTTATTAAATTCCTTATGTAGCTATTTTCCTTATGTAGTCTTCATTTCAAATACTTAAATGAGGCACACACATACATATACATATCTATACAAGGACATACATACACATACACATACACACAAGCGGGTGCACATACATATATACAATTAAGATGTAACCGCAAGCAGCACCGCCACCTACCACACACACACACACACACACACACACACAATATATATATATATATATATATATATATATATATATATATATATATATATATATACTAACACACACACCACACACACAACAAAACTCAAAAACACATGTATCAGCGAAAAGTCGCCACTCTGGTTCAGTCCCTAAAACTCCAGGTTTGATTCCTAGGCTTGAGAATTCAATGTCTCAAAGAAAATCGCCACTCTGGATTCAGTCCCTGAAGACCAGATTTGAATTACGGTCGAGATTCTTGTGCATATTAAAGCAAACACACACACACACACAACCCCCCCACCACACACACACACACACAAATATATATATATATATATATATATATATATATATATATATATATATATATATATATATATATATATATATATATATATATATATATATATACATATATTGATCTTTTCCATATTCTTCGAATTTTGTATTTATATTTATGGTGGGTTTTTGAAGGATGTTTAGATATTGATGCTCTGTGCCTGTTCCTCTACAAATTCTAAAACGACATTGCCGTGCCAGACATCTTATTTTTTTTCCCATCCAGATTCCTTATTACACCAATGTAAGAAAGTTATGTCGTTGTTGCAACATGTTTGAGTTTATTAGTTTTTTATGATAATGTAGAATCTATATTGTTGTCCTCTTATGTGGTCTGGCGAAACGACCTATTAATTCATACAATGCTGCTTGATGGATTATACTCCTGGAGTCGTTTGTTACTCCGGCAGGCATCTCCATGGGTATTAAGCTGCGGACAGAGTTTTTTCCCATATTATGAGTAATTAGATTACACTGATATAGGAAATTTGTTAAATGTAAGCTATTTTAATCCACGTGTCATAAGTATCGGAGATCTGCCTGAAATCCGCTGTTCTCGACCATGGGTCAAATAGATCAAGTGGATAGGCGCTTTAATTAGATCCCACCACACCTAACTGCATATACTTAGGGACGCTAAATTAAGCGTGAATGAACGTTCCTTAGTGATGAACGGAAACGTATGAGGGTTAGCTGTTAGGTTCGAGTAAATCGTAGTATTTACTCAGGTTTGAGACGATATTTCGTTCAAGTCCAGTAATAATCCATTGTGCGTATTGCTACTTTGTTTTTATTTTAGTTTAATCGCTTTAGTGAGTCCATACTGTGTTAGGTACTTCTCTTTGTTATGAAGAAACTGTAATGTTTGTAAACGCTGAGGCTATATATAGGGCTTATTTTCACTAGGTTAGAGAAGAACTTCGACGCCAGACCAGTGGGACGTGTATTGATACATTTCATATAGGTAGGATTTATTCAGTTATTCGAACCAGAATAAATTTGAGGTCAGCATCTGAGGTGTCGAAATGTTTATATACAGGTTCTTTTGGACCACAGAAAATTACTGTTGAATGTAAACTGTGTGTCAAAATAGTTTATGATATGTATGTAGCAAGTCACCATTGAACCACACACACGTATTGTTTGTTGCGAGCTGTGTTATCAAATGGTATGTTTTACGTGCTTCCGCTTTTTGTACGTAGCCTGCATGTAGCCGCTTTCCTGTGGGCGTGACATATTTGTCGCGTACGAAAAGCGAATTAGCTGGTCCCCACAGGCTTATGAGTAGACCAGACGCATGCTGAGGTATACGCACACATCTATCAATATGTGGAGGTTTGGAACATTTTATGTTTAGATTAATGTATGTATAGTTGTTGTATTTAGATTTATGGAGGTAGGTTTCGAAGGATGTTTAGATATGTTGATGCTCTGTGCCTGTTGCCTCTTACTATGTACCCTAAACCACACACACACACACACACACATTATATATATATATATATATATATATATATATATATATATATATATACAACACACACACACACACACACACACATATATATATATATATATATATATATATATATATATATATTCTTTTCCATATTCTTCGAATTTTGTTAGAATATAATCACCTCTTCTCATGGAATAATAGTACATTCATATAGTACTGTTAAGAAAGTTCGCAGTCGTGGTCTCTGTTTTATTCTGAATTTTCTTAGCTGCCTAAAAAAAGAGATTCGAATATCTGTATAGGAGTACAATGGTGCAATCAGTATTTGAGACGAATGAAAATTCTCGTTAGATCACTGAATATTTATGTCACAATAGTTAATAGATATCCATTGATGTTTAATTAGGCTTATCAATATAAAACATTTATTTGTATTATTTAATAAATAAGTCTGAGATTCGTTGAGCAATATAACTATCAGTACAACCATAGGTCACATCACACAACCTGTAGTTAACTTCCAAGGTCCCCACAGATAATCTTCTGGGAAAGTTTCTTCTATGCTAGTATATGACAGATATTTCGAATTCGCTTTAGCAATTTAGTGATAATTGACAGAATAAAACACTTTACATGCAACGAAAGAAGATGATCTTCTAGTAAAGAAAAACAATGATGTCCCATAGAAGGAAAATAAACTGCCTTAACCTTTTGGGTTTGGCCTACACTACAAGTTGTATTACATGATGAATTAAGTGGCTATATTATCTTCTTGTAGGGTTCAATATAAGGCTAGAAACAGAAGCGTTAAGGTTATCTCGATCGCACGTATTTCAATTGTGAAAAGGTATTACCATCGTGCCAGTATGATGTATCGGCAATATAACAGTAATACGTGGTGTGTGTGTGTGCGTGTGCGTGCGTGTGTGTGAGTGTTTCGTTGTGTGTATTTGTGTATGTATTTTAGTGTATAGGTTTTTATTTTGTTGATAGATAAGTGCGGTTGTATTGGTGCTGATTATTGGTGCTTTACGGTCACTTTTGTGCACATGGTAGGCTAAATGGGCCGAGTGACCTTCAAGGGTAATGCAGCGAAGTCAAAGATGAAACAACCGCCAGATATGTCGACGCCGAGATTCGAACACGGGTGGTAGTGATCTGTAGTCCAACCCGCTACCGCTAAACCACTGATTCTCCATATACAAAATAAGAAGTGAATGTCATATTTAAAATGAAAAGAGAAGAAGTTTTGTTGATAACCTTTAGATTCATTTTGTTTTTAAATACATTTTCTTATTTTCCTGTTTATTTACCCTGGTTAAATGTAATTTCTTTTTTCGTAACAGCATGTATTTTGCATTCTATGTCAGTCCAGAAAAGATAGATAGCATATTGTCAAAGGTGGTGTAGTTATCAAAGGAGACAACAATATGACCACCGAGCTGTCGTAGCCCGTTCCATCAACACATATTGTGGTATATTCTTGTCAATGTCGTCTGTTTTAAAGACCTGAAAGTAGATATCTGGCACGTGTTTATACAAATTATATATGACAATAGCAGGAATATATAGCCATGTAGCCTGGAATAAATCTCAGTATTCCAAAGAAGATATATTACTAACTAAACCATAAACAGGGGTAGGTTGTCGGCAAATTATCATCTGTTCTGAATCTTGATACATACGATGATTGTAATGTAAAATAATTATTTATGATATAGAAATGATTCAAAGATTGAACAGACATGATACATTATCAGTAATATATAACTTTATCGCTATTATTATATTCCATTAAGGATAATTAACATATATACGACTATAAATATACAAATTCAACTTATTTAATATGCATATTGGAGCACAATGATTGAAGACGCTTCAGATACCTTTTGCATTTTACTAGATCATCAACTGATCCCTTATATTGACCCTAGGTGTTGGGACGAATGTAAACCCTCGATAGGTCCTGGAACTTATATATCGTAATGGATCAATAAGTATCTTCAATGATGATATACGCCATAATGTATACAATATTCGAAGAAGAAACTAATACTGAGACTTTAATTTGATTTATTTGATGTTTCAATGGTGATGACTTTATAACCTCAAACACATCACGTTGTAAGATTTATATAGTTGTATTTGTTCGTACATATCTCAAACTATTTAGAAGGTCGATTCAAGTTTGCTTCGCAGACCATGTTTCATTACGCTTTGTTAAGCTGATGTTATAAAATGTCATTATAATTAATCAATTAATTGGGCATGTTGATAACCAGCTAGTTCTGAAACCTCTGAAGCCTGAATAACAATGATTCGATATGTCAAACAACAGCGAATGATAATTATTATTATTATTATTATAACTGGAACCTGAGTCTTTCATTAACGATTACTACGGTCTAACTAACTAAACCATCATTGCTCGGAACAATTGCTGATACAAAGATATTAACGGAATACACTGTGAAATTATAAGTTAATAATCTATGCATGGAAGCAATTTTGCTACGAACGTTGGAAACATGTTTATCTATAGACACGCGACTGTCAAATATATCTCCAGTCTTGGAAGCGGATGAGGTTTGGCAAATAGCTATATCATTAACTTACATCTTCTCTATTTGTCACCATTTAATCTCAAGCATACATATGTACTCCATTCCTGGCTGGATCTCTAAAGTGCACCTGATTTCAGCATTATTTCAGTGAGAAAGAACAGGTCAAAACATCAATTGCGAGAATGATATGCTCTTATAGTGTATTTACTGTGAAAACGTGGAACAAAAAACTAGCATCAGGGGTATTCTTGATAACAACGAGAAAAACAGATGAGAGATAATCTTAAACGAGAACATTTTGGCTAAGATCCGATAAATAAGACCTATGTCATAAATCAACATTTCGACTAATATCCAGTCTGGCCTGCAAATGCTTCAAAATGTTTTCATGATTCTTAGTTTCAAAAACTGCAGCTAAATCTAGGAGTAGCAGATATAATGGTATCCCCTTTATCATGGCTAGAAGCAAGTCAATTTCGTTATACAAACCGTCAGATTCTGTATTTGGAAACATATTGCAAGCTTGTGTTTTATATATATATATATATATATATATATATATATATATATATATATATATATATATATATATATATATATATATATATATATATAATCATTATACCTAGCAGCAACAACTGCTATTCTTGAAGCATTTATTATTTGCAACAAATGTGTCATAATATCTGTCAAAACAGATAGCCTAGTCTCAGTATGATCTCTCAGTATACAGATAGCGCAAGGATCGAGGTATAACAAAAACAATGAAAATATGTTCATAATATCCGTTGGACGGAATTAAAATCCAAGCGAATTCTATATGTAAGTCCTGTTAATTATCTTATAACAACTATACGACGTATCCGTAAGTACATAAATAATGAGACATTTAAGACTTTAGTCCAATCTCTTATTATTTCTGGTCTGGACTATGGCTACTGACACGCACCCACAAAAGGGAATGTTAAACTATAGTTTTGATCAAGCTACGGTGGTTTCCTGTAAATTTCAGACAACTGTACAAGATAGTTCTTGTTTCACACATTCAAAGTACTGAGTGAAAAGGCTGTATCTCAGCGATTTGATTCAAAACTTTATACACGTGAGAATGTTCCAATCTCAGCCATTTTCACTTTTGACGGTATCAAAGCCACACAGCAATATATGGACAGAAATCCTTCAGACTATCAGCTCCCGGGCTACGTATCATAATATTCACAACATTATTTTGACGACATCTAGTTTGTCAGTGCAGACTTGCTACACCGACTGTCACCATAATTGTGAATGTCTCACTGGGTGTGGATATTTCTGCGATGCTGCAGGCATATAGTCTGTCATCTTTCGACATTGGTTGTCAGAGGCTGAACGTTAAGAGCGTGGTCCAATTCTAGCGGGTATGTGCAAAGTAGTTCCAGTATTATTTATTGTATGTCACTGATCATCAAACGCAGATATTTGCCACACACAGTTAATTATTTTAGTATGATTATGTTCACACACACACACACGCGCGCGCGCGCTCAAACACACACACACACACACACACACATATATATATATATATATATATATATATATAGAGTAATATTCAGCATTGATAATAAGGTCAAATATGTATGTTATATAGCTAAGTAATATGTAATATAATAATACCCAAATTAATGTCTGTAAACACTCTAAAAGAGATTTAAAAGATAATTATTATTTATTAGTGAAAGCAACCTTGAACAGGTGTGTTTTAGAACATATTTAAAAGTTTCAAACGACGTCGAATTTATAATATCCGCCGGCAATCTATTCCACAACGTAGGGGCTGAGCGACTAAACGTACAATCACCATATGATTTGAGTCGAAACACTGGCACCTGCAATAGTATCTGACTGGATGACCTGAGTTTTCTGGATGACCTTCTAATGGACAACAGTTCACACAGGTATTAAGGAAATAAATATTTTGTAAATTTCTTAAAACCAAATTATTTTAAATAACCTATTTATGATATCTAAACTAATGCATATATGTATAAAATATGTTTGTGTTAATATGAGCTTAAACGATGCTTTAATTATGTTTTGAGAAGTGAAGCGCCTTATAGCAATTCGAGTTGAATAAAGTGGTATATAAAATCAAATTATTGTAATACTGTGGATAAGTTGCTATTTTAAAGTAGAGAAGTACACTGAAAAGAGACCTTTCATTTTCTATTTATATTTTGATATATGCATTTTAATATTTAGATTTGGCGAAGACAAAGATATTCTTAACTTTATTTTTACTATCATTGATTACATCCTAACGATCACACAAATTGGTTCTGACGAACAATCCGTTATAATACATGTTGTGTTTCATTGCGGCCTGCGTATTCTTACACTACAAAGGAAGTATTGTTATTCGTGCTATTTCATTGTGCTTAAAAGTGTATGATCGTCTACAAGGTCGTTAATCGAACCCGAAAAGGGGATCTAGCGAATGGGATTGTTCATCAAGTGGATCGAATGTATGAGGAGAGACACCCAGAACATCCATTTTAATCAGATTACATTTCCGATAAACAATAATATCAGGCGAAACTTAATGTTTAGGTAAAATTAGGTCATTGCTCTTAAGGGAATGATCACACAACACGAAAAACATAGATACAATGGTGATCAAATTGTCATCATCATTGGAGAATACACCATCTAACACATGACCATATATATTCTTGCGTTCTTTCACATAATAATAATAACAATAATAATAATAATAATAATAATAATATGTGACATTTTTATAGCGCCCTATTCAGCTAGACGCTGCTGTAAGACGCCTTACAATATTATGCTTAAGATATAGTGATCAAAGAATTGTTAGCAATTGTTTGGCATCTTAATCCGCAAGGCTATCTCGATATATGCTGAAATGACATAATATCAGCAGATAATCACTGTCGTTGGCTAGAGAATAAAACATTCTGAGATTATCTTGATGAAATATGTTAGCTCAAATCAGTTGTCATATATTGGATTAATGGATGGATAATTGCTGCATGAACACTACTCCCCTTAAATACAACAGTCAATTGAAAGGTTTCAAAAATCATTACACTAACGCCCTACTGAGTTTCACATTTCAATGAATAATAACAAGAAAGAGCGCCCCGCCCTCTCCTTTTTATAAGTCCTGATAGAAACGATATTCAGCTGGAGACTCTTCTTCAACAAATTTCTCGTCTGAAACATTACCAGTCAACCAAATAATCAATTAACAGAAGAACATCGAGGTCCATTTCCTTAATTACATTTGATACCTTATTACATTGGTTACAGATTGACTGACAATTTATTTGACAATTACTTTCATTTATTGTTTTACGTGTACCATATTACCATTAGATTATGATTTTGACTCAGTTATTAAGTAACTTGCATTAGACCTTATCTGCTACCTAATATTTTCAAATAATAGATGATCTTACTGTCATAGGGAAGTAACTGGAAGTAAAGGGCAATGGAATTGCGATGATTACACATCAATATACATGGTAACGTTCATTAATTAATGCACCTAACAAAACACTGGGTTCTTACTATAAACACTGGGGTACGTGATAACATAGGCTGTTAAGTGATATACCGAAGCGCGAATAACATACTTAGAAAATCACAAATTCTAATAATCTAATCGTAATGGAAATAAAATCGATATTATAAAATACCTAATATTAACCACTTTCATTTGTGTGAGGCATCTAATAGCTGAACTATCCGATAAATATTCCCGTGCCAAGTTATCTATATCTGGTCATATAATTCT
>JAODUP010001162.1:0-5000 GCA_025642065.1 Paralvinella palmiformis | reverse complement strand
TATATATATATATATATACACACACACAAATACACTCATATATACACACACACACGCATACAAATACACACACGTACATACACACAAATTCATTCATATATACATACGCACGCATACAAATACACACACATATACACAAACAGACATACACACACAAATATAATAACAAAGAAAAAAGAACGCACGTATACGTTTTGAATGGATTTGTGACTAATTTACATCCTAATGTACAACCAGTTAATTTCCTAAATCTCAATCGTCGACTCCTTTAACTAATTATTATACATGACCGATAATATGGTATTTAAATAAAATATACATTGAGGTAACATACAACTACTAACACATTACATAATATTGACAGAAATCAATATTTACAAAAATATCACTTATTATAATGTATTTTATTACAAATATATCGTCAAAACATTTACGATAAGTTTGTAGAGTGAAATAATTTAGTTTGAAAACCAACAATATTTCATATGATTACATTGAACATTTTAATCGATGGCTATCTGAACGTTTGGACCATTTAGCGTTAAGAGAGTTTGATATTCCAATTATCATAAATTGAATATGGTAGAAATAATAAGGTCCCTTATATATTTTGCCTGAAACGATGAGCTACGATTTATACACAATGATACAATGAGTTTCTCTAAAATAATCCTATAGAAAAAATAAATAAAAATTATTTCCAACTTCCACAGTACAGACAATATATATATATATATATATATATATATATATATATATATATATATATATATATATATATATATATATATATATATATAAGCTAAATGTAATTATAAGACATATGTGGAATGCCTGTGGACCAGTGTAGCTATGAAGCTGCCCCATAATACATAATAGTGAGGTTCTGTGTGTGCGTGTATCACCATCAGCCAGCAACGCAGACATCAAAAAGATAAACAATTACTAGGGATGATGATGATTGATGTTTTACGGCCACCTTTGTGCAGAAGGTAGGCTAAATGAGCCGAGCGACTTCCAAAGGTAATGAGACGAAGTGAAAAACGAAACAATCTTGAGATATGCCCACGCCGGGATTCGAACACAGATGGTAGTGCTCTGTGGTCCAGCACGTTACCGCTAGACCACGGAGGCGCCCAAAACAATTACTAGTATATACATACATACATACATACATATATACATACATATATATATATATATATATATATATATATATATATATATATATATATATATATATATATATCAATAAAACACATATATATACACATACATACATTCATACATATACATACATGTACATACACATATACACATATATCTTAAGAGCTTTAACAGGATCTAAGACAGAATACATTACAGAAAAATTACAGAAAAATAACAAAAAAAATTACCTCGGTGGGCAAGAATTAGTGAAGTAATTTCGGATCTTGGCTTATTATTAGATTCGGCACAATAATTTAGAAACTGAATGATACATTTGAGCACTTCTGGTGCTGCTCAGTGAATAATTTAATCCATTTAGTATGTCACAAAAACAACTCATGTAATTTAATGCAATTAGGGAACCATTGTCTTCAATATATTATAACATGTAGACATTTTTCTATAACAGTCATGACTATTTTGCAGTATACTTACATATAGGGAATACTTTATTATCAGATTAAAACATCCGTAGAATACATATAAATACTTAACACATGCTCGTAACCCAAAAGTATTTTTATCAAGAGAAATTGTATTGCCATTTATTTTGTTGCCAATTCTCGACACACACACAAAAACGCGCGCGCGCGCCCGAGCCCACACATACATACACACACATACATATATTAGTAGAATTAATAGTGGTTGGAATAGTAGTGATGGTAGTCTTAGCTATTCACATAAAATGTGATGTCCATGTGTACTTGCTAAATATAGGATAAAAGTCGATTAAGATGAAGACGTATATAAATATAAATTAATTACAATTATCTTATATTCAATTTCCAAGTAAGTATATTACACCTTTCATATTAGCTATGTTACTAGTATTACCATATTAAGTAGTCTATGTCTAAGTGGTACAGGATGTATATAGTATGAAGCCTAAACCGTTTGACATCATAGTTCTAACGAGTATTAAGTATTGATGAAATTTGGGTATTTGTACCTGTTTTGGATGTTCTACTTCATTCATTACTCAATAATTTAAACTGTATGCTGTTACTGTAGCATAGCGTATGTAATCAGCTTAAGGTTTGTTTATTTATATTGTTGATGGTGTTCATTAGTGAGTAACGTAATTTGTTTACCAGATGACCTCCATAATTGGCTTTCAGTAGACGTTTTTAAGACGGAACTATGACATGAAACTGTCTTAAAGTATGAGTAACCAAACAGCTTGGGTTATACGTATTAACTTATAATAATGTAATAATGCATGTTTATATAGAACCAGCACCAGGTAACCCGGTTCTTAGGCGCTGTACAGTATTAGTATCCCTGACTCAGACCTGTTTCCACTCAGCACACATCTCAACTCACAGGGAGCATACAACACATGCTGCCATTATAGGCGCTAAACGTTACTCAAACACATAGCCATCGCGTCCTGTCAGGTACTCAGTTGTATGGATGAGTGAACCAGTCGCCTCACGACAACATTGCAGCTCCCGGAGATTCGAACCCGCACCCTTCGGCTACGAGTCCTACGCTCTAACTAACTGTGCTCTCACGGCTAATAATATATCGTATTGATTTGTAAGATAGAGACTTCCAATAATTTAGCTCTGGGTTAGATACACATTTTCAGATAAATGCACTGAGAATATTATTCCGATTCTGGAATATATTTAAAATATTGAATGCATGAGAGCTTGGAAATGTTTAATGTCCATCTACCGAGTCCGGGTAGTATTGTGGTGAAATTTACCAAGCCCCACTTTTCGTTCTTGTTGCGTTTAGCCATTCCGTACTTTGGCCTGGCGAAACCTGATTTAATCGTCGATCTGTGGGTTTTGCTGCGAAGGTACATTCCTGGAACTCAAAGAGGACTTATGGTGGGAGAACCGACATGTCATCTAAGCACATAGTACCCAATCTGGCGCAGTTAACATGATCGTGCCTGAAAAGGAATGGCAGCATACGTTTCAACGCATACAAGTTGAGATCCAAAAATCCATCAAGTTGCGCCTGTCTATGGATGTGCAGACATCTGAGAGTTGGCTGTCAGTGTAACATGAACCCCATCCAGGTACATATATAGACGTGAAAGGAGTATTTGCTAAAGAGCATGTAGGGTAGGTTTCTGCTTCCTAGTGGCAAGTGCATATCCCTTTCCTGCAATGACATGCTGTTGCACAACCGGCTCCAAAATGATCACGACCTACCCATAGTTCGCTCAAGCCAGACTTATTCACGTGTCGTCCTATTACACACAGACAGTTCATCACAGTGTGAAGTGCTCCAAGCCAAAGTATAAGTATGTCCTTGTACTCTTATACTGATCGCTTATGTTCCAGCATATTTGGATACAGTGCTTCGTATATGAGGTTCAAGCTGTTTCTTGACATTTCATCTCAAAATTGAATATGGCGTTTGATTCCGTACATATGACAACATTACAAAATCACGTTATATTATGGGCTACTTACAGATAATGGAAGTGTATACACAAAACTACTATTTAACATTACAACTCAATGTGCATGTGTCCGTTAGCATTTACGTCTAACATCATTGTTAAGTTATGATTTATATGTTCAATATCATTTTCACAGATAAATAATTACTATATTTTAAATCATTACAGGGTTTTTACAGACACATTATTTGGAGTATTATTATATTAAATATTAATTGTACAGCGCTTTTCGATAACTGTTGCTAATAAGTCGCTTCATTAAATATACATAATTATTATTATAAATATTATTATTATTAGTATTATTATTATTATTAGTAGTAGTAGTAGTAGTAGTAGTAGTAGTAGTAGTATTAAGATAATTGGCCCCTTAGATACATTAGAAGACCATTGATATTAGCTGTGATTGGTATATTGTGGCTGATATAATACATCCATTTACTAACGAAATACAGTTTAGACGTATTTAAATATTAAAAGTCGGTTGGAAGACACAAATAATAATTGATCCCTTTGTTGTGAAGTCATTCATTTATATACCAAGCCATCTCATATTTTTACTAGAGTTAATAAAAGCCTAGATGAAGTATTTAATTGGTTCTGTGCAAACAAGTTGTCTCTACATGCGAAGAAAATCTAATACATGACCACTCAACAACCAAAATAATTTCAACAATCTAGAACAATATAATTTATCCATACATGGAAAGAGTCTAATACGTGCACATTCTTGTAAATCTCTTGGCGTACATATGGATGAAGCTCTCTGCTGTAAAGACCATTTGTCTTCAATAAATAGTAAGATATATCGAGCTCTTTTTAGTATTAAGCAAGTAAAAAGTTATCTCGCCCCGGAAAACCTGCATATAATATATGTTTTCACTATTACATCATCATTTAACATGTGGAATCCTTGCTTGGGGAAATGCAAAATCTTGTTTTCCTAACAAAACCGAGGTTTCGCAAAAGACAGCATTTTAAATAATTAATTATACAAAATATAACAGCCATACATTCTAATCCACTCTTCAAATATTCTGGCATTCTCAAGTTACCCAGTCTTTATAAGCTTCAAGTTTTGCTCTTTATACATACTTATTCTCGTAATAAATTGACCTTGTCATTCCGTAATATGTTTACATTAAATCGCGATATAAATGTTGTACATGAAACCAAACAGGTGAATATGTTCCATGTTATAAAATGTAAATGCACATTTATTGATAAATTGCCACTATTTCAGCATCCCGTGCTGTGGAATGAATGGTATTCTAAACTAAATATCCATTCAACATATAACTCGTTCAAGTGATCTATATACACAATGTGTCATAGTCAATTACAGCAACCCATATTGTAACAACTG
>JAODUP010001160.1:110000-117689 GCA_025642065.1 Paralvinella palmiformis | reverse complement strand
TGTGTGGTGGTGTGTTGCTTAAGTAAAATCGCTGTGCGTGCGCGTGCGTTACATGCTATTTGTGTGTGTGTGTGTGTATGTGTGTGTGTGTGTGTGTGTGTGTGTGTGTGTGTGTGTGGTGTGTGTGTTTGTGTGCTATTATATTGAGGTTAACCGGTGTCAGTAAAAACAAAAATGCCACTTCACAATATATACTGTTCATATTCTTCTACATACCTTTGATGGCGATAGTCATTTTCCATTTTTCTTATTTTCTTCTGTAGCTGCATGTTCAACTCAATACCACGACTCATACAAGGAATAAACCAGCACATGACTCATTTTCATTGCCCATACAAACTATATAGTCCATATATAAAGGGTAGGATCTCGCTTTAATAATGGAGCTTGGATTATGGAAATTATATTGTAGCTCTTCTGACATTATTCCATATTTGTTTACTGTCATATTTCCAAGATACGGTGTTATATAGCTTCCACTTGTGCTTTTGCTTCTAAATTACTGCTCTGGTATATACACAGAAAGAACACGCAATAGATAAATAAACGGCTTTAGGGTTGTTTAATTCGTGCTTTCAAAGTATACTATTGATATCTGTTTGCATTATTCATTCATCTTGCTGGAATTACCTTTCAAGATTTCTGATATAAGACGTTCAAGCACATTTTAATACATTTTAGAATTGATAATAATAACTTTTGGTAGGGACCACATGTCCTTGCTTCTAGAAAAACGATATCATGCAAATTATTATAGGTATGACAATAAATCACTGTTTTTATTGCAATGAGATTATCTTTATAATCAATATTCTGTCAACTAGTAAATATCTATTGCACGATGGATTAAATGGTATGCCGTAAAATAGCCATTAATGGCTTTTATAAAGTCAACAAATGACATCATATTTGGGGCAACCCAGTGCCCTGAACCGAGTTTATTAAACTGACAAGGCAATAAATCACTCATATTTACTACTTGGCTGTTAATTAGGTCACCAAGTCATGCTCGGAATAGCTCATAAAATATTGTAGAACAACTGACACCTTATTTGGTTTTAGACATATAAACACAGTGTCTGAAATAAATACGTTTACACATTATTGGCCATGATAGGGATTTATTATTTAGCTAGATTGATCCTAAGCTTTTGTGATTAAGGATCCGTTCGACTCTTGGTGAAGTTTCTGATCCTTTTTCAACCTTGATACTAAATCAGATATTAAATCCTTATTTCACACCATTGTTGACTGCTAACATCATCGAATTTCGCTCACTCTGTATATTAATTCCACATTTCCTTGCTAATTATTCGACAGTGATGCTGGAAGGAACTGACATATTCTGCTTTCAATATATCAGATTTAGTTTACAACCTATTTGTATAATCCCTCCTTTGGGATTATGGATGTTAAAACATTCCCATTTAAATGAAAGTCACAATAACCTAGTTTTCTAATGGCATACGTACTTAAACTCAACATTTGACAACATATCGGCATGTAACAGACAAAGCAATATATTCCGTATTTCCTTACAGTATCACTTGCGAACTAGGTAGATAGCCCTGACTTGTGATGTTATATAAATATATGAGTTTGGGTATTATTGTATAAGCTACTAAGCAAATGTTTCCATTAGTTATTTATAATAGGCTTATCATTTATGTTGTCTGGTTTCCACAACCAATTACATAAATTTCCACTAATAACAAGATACCGCTTGGATACATATTACTAAAAATTCAAAATAGTAACTATACTAAATCATTGTGACAGAAGCCTAGAATTATTGTATACCATTAATCAGTTCATACAGACACAGATCCACATAACAATCACACCAGTATGGCCGTAACAACCTAACACACTAAAATCCAACCATTAGAACCAAAATAAATAGCGAATTACTTCATACAGTAATAATATTATTGGCGTGTCTGTATGGGAGTGAGAGAGAAAAACTGTACGTGTGTGTGTGTTTTGAGTGAGTGTGCGTGTGTGCTTGCGGGCAGATGTCGTGGATGGGTGAGAGTATGTGTATCTGTCTCTGTCTTAGACAATCATTAGCTATTCATTAATAATTTAGCGGTTATTGTTAATAGCAGGAAAAAGATTGTTTGTTTGCGTCTCAGTAATACAAACGAACGTATTATAGGCCTTCGGCTTATTAATGCTTAGCAGATAATAATAATAAAAAGAAACATGTTGATGAAATTATCAAATCTTGAATAACTGTTTTTGGTAAAAATCAGTGTTAAAAATACCTTTTTAACCCGAAACTTGTTGATATATATATATATATATATATATATATATATATATCATTCTAGCGCTTTAACATTAACGCATATCTAATTACTCCTGATGTTGGAATGCTTAATTGTCCGACATCTTTCAGATAATGTCGGTGGCAAAATTATGTCCTGCTTGATGAATAGAACTGAAATAGTTTACTTGTTTAATAAACAATAATATACATGTTATTTATATAGATAGAGTGTGTAGCCAACAATGCAGCAATATAGGTAATTATCAAAAACGAGCATTTGAAAAACTACACATACTATATTAATTGGGGACAACATCACTAATAGCAATGATAATAAAATATTATTTCAGGGTCTTATGAAATATAACCTTTCGGTGGAATTGTTTTTAATCATAGAATGTCTCTCTTATCTTGGATAATATGACCATACACCTTGTTGCTTTTATTATTGAAATGTGTGTAACAACTAAATATTATCTTAGCCAATTTTATGTGGAAAGTGTTATTAATTGATATATTAAATCGCATTAAAGAATATAGCTTGGAATTGCATTATTATCATTACTTTTGTTTCAAGTAATATAATTTTTGTTGCATCTAGAAATAATTAATTTTCAGTAATTTAATTGCTATATATCTAAATACAGCTGTAATAATTACCAATAAAGACGCCAAAAACTTTGCTTGATACAAATTAAAGTAAAATTATCATATTTAGGTAAATTTCACATCCGTTTCTGACAATTGTTCATTTTAATGTTAATGTTTTCGATTTCAGATATCGACAGTGATTTCGTAATATATATTTAAGACTAATTAAACACCTTATCACAGGTTCACTCTGCTTTAAAAATATGATATTATTTGATAAATATTTTGGAATTATATACCACAGTAGCTATCCATGCACGTGCTTCTTCTGACTATTATATATAGTTCAAGACTTGACTTGGCAATGGTTGTTAGTAATCGATATTCTTAGCTATTTAACAAAATTATAAACTTAGAATATTGTCCTCAGTACAACTAGAATAACATATATAAGCAGATATCCTATTGGCATCATTTGAAGTAGGACATTTTGAATTTGCCAGAGATTCTACTGAGGGAAATAATGATAATAGATTAATGCTATTATCAGGGTATCAACATCGAAATCATCATCAAATTGTTCGCATATTTAACATTCCAATACATTCGTCCCTGGAAGCTTTTAAGATAAAATTTAAATGTTGTTGCTTTATTTCTTCTTGAAAGACTTAACTAAATATAGTTTTCGGATTCACGTAAAACGTTAATGTAATATATATATATATATATATATATATATATAGTCGATCCATGGACAGATTATTGGATTAATTGAATTGATATTGTCAGAAGCCAATGTCATTCTCCAATATTTCAAGTACACCCAAGCACAGCCAAGCACGCACACACACATGTTCACACACACACACACACACACATATATATACACACACACATATACACACACACATAAACACACACATAAACACACACACACACACACACACACTTGCTATATGGTTATATTACGAATAGAAAACGAACAGATGCAGATTAATACTAAACATTATCAATGTTGATTAATGAAATTTGTTAAATTTCATTTCAAATTTCCTTAATTTACTAGCAAAGAATAAATTATATCATGACTTTTAAAAGTGAATTTGTAATACAAATCTGTTAAAGCCACAGCTATAAAAATGTCCCAACTTTGGCAAACGACAATTTTATTTGTCTCTGCATACATGAGCATGGAAGTCTTTCTGATATCAAGTGGGGAATTATTCAGTTGTTTGCCAAATCATTATTCAACCTAATAATTGGCACTAAGGAAGAAGAGTTTTCAGAACAATTAATTACAATTATCTTGGGACTCCACATTCTTGTCATGTACGTTCGTTTGGTTAGCAGCAGTATCAAGATAAATGTCATATAAGATCAAAAATGGACACCAGTATCATTCGGTAATTGACCTTCCGATCAATATTTATCAGCTTGTTGTAGAATATGCTGTTGAGAAAGGTGGAAGGTTATCGCTTCATTGGCATACATTTTTAGTCAATCCTCTATTTGCACTAACGACCATTGAACCTACTAGAGAATATATATATATATATATATAAGATTGGTAAATTGTTCAATAGTAAGTGATGTGTGTCTATCATTCATGAGTTAAGGATAAGTTGTAAGTTAGATATCGTTCATGAATAACAATAAATTGTTGCACTTCTGGTTTTGTGATCAATACAAAGATAAAGAACAGTTTCAAGTTTTTAAATCAAAATTTGTTATAAGAAAGGTCAATTACCCTTGCCTACCAGTGTCATAAATTAAGTCATTGATTAATTTGATATACCTAAATATGGTTGGCTGAGTGGGTAAATGGCAGACTGAATGACTGTGTGTCAGTGTGCCTACCAGCCAGTCGATCAGCTGGCTAACTGCCTAGATGAATGGGTAAATGGATTATTTGATATACCCATATATATTTGTAAGTATGAATTTTATTATAGTAGGAAGTCTATCTTTTAATAACATTTGAAAACGTACCTATATAATATAGTAGTATTTTATATAGCGCCTTATTCAACTGAAATTGATCTAACGGCACTTAACAATTAAAACACAATTAAAACATATTCTGAGCTCATATAGATCAAATACGTTTCATACATAAAAAACTGGTTTAATAATATAAATGCGCCAATTTAAATAAATGTTTTTTAAGAACCTTACCAAATATGTCACTACCTGCTGCGAGTTTTATGTAGTTTGGCAACTCGTTCCACAGCCTGGGATCTCTCTCCGAACATTGCAGTATTCCTTCTTGGTACCCTAAAAAGTGAATAAGGACTCAGATCGGAGCATTCTCACTGGTATATATTTTTCGACCGGATCGCTTAGATGCACTGCTGCTCTTCCATTCAGTACATTTGAACGTACAATGATCTGAAATGTACAGGAAGCCAGTGCATCTGGAACAAAACTGGTGTGATATGTTCCCTTTTGGGAGTGCGTGTCAGCAGAAGTGCAGCACCCTTCTGTACACGCTTTAGGCGGTTGGTCAGAGAGAGAGGGGGGGGGGATATTATATATAGTAGTGATTCGTCATAGTCCAATCGAGAAATAATAAAGGCTTTGACTAAAGTCTTCCATGTCTCATCATTTATGCCATACGAATAAGTCCAATATTTCTTACCTATCAAGGGCGATTTCACCGATAAATAATTAGTATTGTTCTAATGTCTTATGGTGTTCTACAGAAATAGTATTTGTGCAGCGCCTGTAAATGGCCCCTGCTAGTAAGTGCGGTTTCTTAAATAAAATTTTTAATTATTATTATTATTATTATTATTATTATTTCCATCATCATTATCATCATCATCATCATCAGTTAAAATCATATATAGCAATTTAAAACAGGGTTATTAATCTGTCACCAAAATAACAATAATTAATACATTTTACATGGAAAAATGTAATTCTTCTGACCAAATCAAAATATTTATGTTTTAAATACTCTTCACAGCGGGCTTTCACGAAATTCAAAATTGTTCACATTTTTATGCCAACCTCTCTCACTTGATAATTAAAAATCAGCTTGATTAGCATTTTATATCGAGTCATCCAATTAACATTAGGTTTCATATTATTTGTTACAATATTCCCATAATATGGTGGTATACGGCTTTGCTTGTGTAGTATCACTGTTATTTAAAGTAAAGAATATGAACGAATTACAAAATGTATGAATACGTTATATAACATCTTAATGTTATAACAGCCACAATCTGAGAGATAATTTTCAGATGTTATGTTCTTTCCTTAAATGATCCGAAACTGACGTATTAGAATTTCTGGCAAAACTTTATTCATATTATTCAAATTTCGAAATTAGCAATAACAAGCCCGGAGTAGCGATATATTTGAGATGAACGTGATAATAAAGGCCATAATAGTTGCTAAATATTTATTCTGAAACTCAATCATAGTGTTTGTTGTAATAGTTGCTATTCTGTGAATCGAAATGTAACATAAAAATATATGTAATCTACTGTTTAGCCTTACCAAACATGTGTTAGAATGTTCTAGTTTGCCATATACATGTGAGAAAGCGATTATATCTTTTTCACATACGTTTGTGGCCGTAATAAGCGGAAGCTCCATGCTGTCTCCAACGGAAGACATTACGTTATTTAACCTCAACAATTTGAACTACCTAATCACACAATTATCTATGACAAAACCGTGATCTACTCTTTCAAACAGAAACCTATGTTTCTTAATCATGTGACTGCAATACACATCATTTTGTGAAAAGGCTTGTTTTTTGTTTTACTGTTCTTGCTTTCATTTTAGCTAAGTTTTGCAACATTAATGCAGTTTTGGAAAATCCCAAATTGTTAATTCATCAGTATTTATTATTAAGTATAAACAAGTGATTGATTCATGTTTCGTATTTAAGATATGGTTTATAGATATTGCAAAATAGGGTTGGGTATGGGATTTAGTTTTAATGCATTCTTTCATAGGCTCTAAAATATTTCTGAGATTTGAGATTATTGTGAAAGACGGTGCCACATGTTATCATTGAATCTGCTCAATATAGCACTCACTGCATTTAGATAGAAATATATAGGCTAGTTTCTATTTTTCAAAAGAATAGTACATTTTGAAAAATTACGTACGAAACGTACGTGTGAAAGTACGTCTGAAATGTATGTGCAAACATATAGAACATCACACTGCAAACAATTAGGAAAATGTGAATTATTATTTTCCGGGAACTAACTTAATTTACCATAACTGTTATTATCAGTATTTTGCTATATATGTGATCGAGTACCTCACAGTTATGCTTGGTCTTAAATTATACACAATAGTTTTCAATTACGGTGTCATCCATCTAAACAGGAAGTGTTGGTATCCAGGGACAATAACCATTATCAACTTGCAGTTGGTTGATTGCATTCATGCAGCCAATATGTTCGTGATCGATGTATCAGTTATATGCATATTTACGTAATTGTATATTGATTGATCTTCCCACGTCACTGTGATATTACTAAATAAGTCACTATTAGCATCCTATCAGATATAAATGCATATTCGCCAGTAATGCTTTGACAGGCAAATTCTTCATTTGCTATTTTAAGCGAATTGTAATCTGAAGTAGTCTGTCCATTTATATAGAAATGTTATGTATGTGGATTCTTGGCATTAAGTCAGTTAGGGTGCATAATCCATCATGTTATGCTACTCCAACGAATATACTTATCATATTAATTACCAAAACTGAGCAAGCTAGCATCTGAAAATATATTTCATACGCTGACTTTTGATTATATTAGAATAATGAGATAGATCCATTAGACAAACCTTTATTA
>JAODUP010001160.1:92500-107500 GCA_025642065.1 Paralvinella palmiformis | reverse complement strand
GTGTTCGGTTAATCGCCGTATAATCGACAGGCAGATGACTATTTTTGTGTCTGTGGCCTAGCTCAGGCTAATAGGAGTGTATTTCCAGTTCGATATGCGACATTTCTCACGTCAATCTGGAACACGTTAAGATGTTGAATTGATTGAATGAAAAACGTTTATGAGGAAATAGGTCCATCTGATGCCTGTCGCGATCTCCTTGTCTTTCAGGCGCGAAATATGTGGAACTAATTAATGTAAGTTATTATTTCTACCTTTATCCCATCTTGCTGAAGTGAGGGAGTGTGCTTCAATCTTGGAAGCTCCTTCAGATTAAGGAAGGCTTTCATCACATTTTGTTGTTGTTGTTGATATCTTAAGCTATTAATGCAACTCTTTAATGTAATATATGACCACTTTCTGAACTGAGAGCCAAATGATAGCCGCCCTCAAAAGACAGGAAGCATTGAATAAGGGGATACTACTTCGTCTCACTCTCAATAGTATAGTGTACGCCACATACATTGGGGGAAACTACACGAACTAAATAGATAGCAATAAACAAGTAATTGTAAGCCAATTACAATGTTAGTTGTCGGTGATCGATTGCTAGGATTGTATTGCTTCATATTGATAGCTAACATTATTCCAGGGAGATATTACTTCTCATCTGGGCAGTTTCATGAAATAATTCTGATTAGTTTCATATATTGCATCCATCAACCTATCTAGCTATCTCACTACCTCAATACCCATCTATCTATCTATCTATATCTATCTATCTATCTATCATATATATATATTTTTTATCTATCTATATATATATATATATATATATATATATATATATATATATATATATATATATATATATATATATATATAATTCTATCTATCTATCATCTATCCTCTATCATTTATATATTAAAATTTTTATTTTATATTTATCTATCTATCTATCTTTTATATATATCATTCTATCTATCTTTTATATATATATATATATATATATATATATATATATATATATATATATATATAATTCTATCTATCTATCTATCTATCTATCTATCTTTATCTATCTATCTATTATTTTTCTTTTATCTATCTATCTATCTATCTATCTATCTATATCTATCTATCTATATCTATCTATCTATCTATCTATCTATCTATCTATCTATCTATATCTATCTATCTATATCCCATTTATCTATCCTTTTATCTACACAATCTATATCTTTTATCTATTATCTATCTACTATCTATCTATCTATCTATCTATCTATCTATCTATCTATCCATCTATCTATCTATATATCTATCTATCTATCTATCTATCTATCTATCTATCTCTCCCTCTCTCTCTCTCTCTCTCTCTCTCTCTCTCTTTTATATATATATATATATATATATATATATATATATATATATATATATATATATATATATATTTTTTTTTTTTTAATTTATTTATTTATGTTTTTTATTTATCTTTTATATGATCATGGTTGTAGACGTATGTATCTGGGTTTGGTATCTAAAGGTGGATGTAAGATTTCTATTGAAAATTGGTATTTTTTTATGCGGAAATTACCAAAACAATTATATTGACCTGACTAATCCTAAAATGATTTAATCGTGAATGGATAGAACTGTATTAATCTCAAGTATAAGTTAAATGTGTGATTCACAGTTGAAAAAAGGGATTTACAAACAGCGAAAATATGAGCTATTATCATTTAATAGTGTATTTACTAGCTATTTACTTTGCCTACTAACAATAATTTGTTTTCAATAGTTACATATACAAGTCAAGATACAGAAATAGGCAAGCCTTTCAGAAGAAACAGAGTATATATATTTCCTTTGCAATCCATATTTCGAATACTCTTCGTCCTCATCTATTTCACGTGTCCTATTAATAGAGCGCGAATATACATCACACATGCCAGATACTGGGTGTCAAATGGCGTTGAAAATCACATCTGCATTAGATTGGACGTCGCAGCGAAAACATAATGTCGCAGTTATTGCGTTTAGTCATCGTCTGCTTGATAGGGCATGATTCATTATTGTAACAAATATGTATTATTGTTGTTTTATACAGCTTGACTAGGCGTTATGGAAATGTGGACACTGTGTTTATTGCATCATTAACTCCTGTGTTAAGTGCGCTCTTACCGTGTTGATCGAGTGCCACTCAAATATCGCTTGGTTTTGTGTTATTTATGTCATTCGGCTAGTGTTGACATTTCTCTAACCGGAAGTGTTGGTGACTGGTGTGCCACCAAATGGCTGCCGTGGTTGATCAATTTTAGTACAGAATACCTTAGCTGCCATGACCAATGCATTAATTTTATACATAAATACGCCACCCTTTACTAATTGAGTTGTTGAAAATGTGTTTTTCAGCTCTGATTTACAAAGCCGTCTTGAGAATTAATCATTTAAATGTTTTCCTGTTTATGTTCGTTTATTTTGGAGTTTCTATTTTCGAATTGATTATGCGGTGAATAATTTTGTTTCTCTCCGGATAATTAATTAAGCTCAGGGTTATAAATATTATTAAATAGTTTTAATTCCTCTGTTTGAAAAGGCCAATTAAAACAAATGTATTTTAATTGCTCTTTTAATGTTTTATTATAATCTTCATCGGGAACTCTTTTGGATAGAAAATACATGTACACAGAAAAACAAACAGGCTCACACACACACACACACACAATATATATATATTTTATATTTTATTATATATATATATATCACCTCACCACAAAAACACCAGATAAAATACACGCACACAACATTCAAAAGTACTCACATACACACACACACACACACAAAACACACACAAAATATATATATATATATATATATATATATATATATATAAACATGCACACCCACACACATATTCTGTGTTAAAAACACTTGGCTTGCTTACTTCTCGATATTCTTTGATTCTTTGCTTTCACCAACTTCTTTAGTTATTTCATCATAAATATAGATAGACCTAGTTACATTCTGAAACAGCACAAAGGGTTAATTTCTCTTCCAGAAATCCGGAATGAAAACATTCCGTCAATTTCTATTCCCTTAAGAGTAGTACGGTATGCTTCTTGATGCTGAACCACGAGCTTGAAGTCTACTGTCTATATCCTAGTTATTTCTCTCTTGTTATATATACACCTTCCTATATTGTGATATCAAGAAATACTATATCCTGTTTATAAGTAGTCATTCGTATAATATGAACAACGATCGTAATAATTTACAACGCAGCAAAATAAATACATTTCTATAAAAGTGAAAAGAGTAAAAATGGTAGTTGGCGATTGATTTACTTTTTTGACGGAGATGTGATGAAATTCAATGATAACAGGTGTGCATTGTTACTGCCTTGGTGATAAAGCTTACAAATGTATATACATTTTCTGTATCAATGGTTACATATCTTAGAATAAGAAAGGGTAGGGGTGTTGTTTATTTTTATAACCGTACTGTGGATTATTGGATGAACTAATACCACTCGTTCAGCACGCTAGTGCCCAATGTTTTGACTGTATGAATTACCTTTTTTCTTTGGCCTTTATATATGAAACCGCCCGGATCTTACTTTATTTCGGTATCAATTCATAATGTGTAAGTAATATAACAAAATTCAAGTTTCCATATATGTATATATAGAAATACAAATTATACAGCAAAATTATCGGTTTCCAAACTTCTAATGGTGCAACATATATACCTGGTGCAAACTTGTATTAACCTAACACGTGACATATATTAACACCTGGTATATGGGGAAATCCATAGTTAACCGATTTGGAGGTGTATTTTTACTTGCTAAGGGAGAGCCTTTAATGTTTAGATGTTCAGACTGTGGTATCGATTTCCTGTGCTACCAATGTTTGGAAGATGGTTCATTCAACAGTAATATACTACGACCTGGTTATCTTAATTACCACGTAACTAGCATATGCATCCCAAAAAATTGCAATTTCAATGTAGATAAATAACCAAAAATAAACATTCTTCTCGTAACCCTTAATAAATTATCCCTAATAAAGCATCATTCCTAAAAGTATTTAGTTACTAGGAAGTGGTTGTTTCATCGGTGCAGACAAACGGTTGTATGATAATCTGGTTCTGATATATTGTAATCAGTAGAAGATAGGCTTTAAATAGAAACAAAATCGTGATCATAGTAAAACATACTGTAGCCGAAATAGCCAGTGCCAGTTTAAGTAAAATGCTTTATTTTATTATCAGACTATATATTCAATAGTCGGTTATTTTACATTCACGGTCGCGCATACTCTCACAAACGCGTACATATAAGACACAGCTTTACTGTATCTAATGCATGCATACATACATACATAAATATATACATACATATATACATACATACATACATACGTAAATACATACATGCATGCGTACATACATACATACATACATCCCTAGTAAATACATACATACATACGTACATACATACATACATATATACATACATATATACATACATACATACATAAATACATACATGCATACGTACATACATACATACATACACGCATACATACATACATGTAAATACATACATACATAATATGCACACGTATAAGACATTTCTTTTATCCGGAGAAATGCAGACGGACTTACATGGAAACAGGCTTCAACGTTAAAATATTATGTTTACATCTTTTTAACTATAAATAAATATTCCCTTACTATACTCTCCATGTGAATGAGTGAAGCGGTTATCGTAGCGAGAGATGTTTACAGACGAGACAACTTGACATTTATGTTATTGTATCATGAATTGGCAACTTAAATATGAAGATATTAAAAACAAAATATGTTTATTAAATCAACGGAAAATAACCACAGAAAAACAAACATTAATCCGATATGACCTAAATCCAAACCATTTGTTTGAATTAATTATATTTTGACATAATTGACAATTCTCATAATATTCAAAAATGTTAGAATCCATACTTTTTTCATATCTCTTCTTTCCTATATTTAAAATACTGGTTATGTAAACTGTGAAAATAGCAACCTCAATAAATCGTTAAAAATCGATTAATACCGTGATATGAATTATTTTAAAGTAAGTTAATTTCTTGAACATGACCCCAACCAGTGGGTAGGAGCAACATCCTTGACCATTACATACTGGCAGAATTAAAAAGACCTTTCACCTATCAAAGGGTGAATGTGTCTTTGTGTATGTTTGCGCATGTATGTTTCAGTGTGTGTGTTGTAGCTAGTTAGTTGAGCTATCAAAACACTTCACTGGTTATAGAGTCTATTACTTAACATTTCCAAAAATATATATATTTTACCAAGCAATACATGTTGAACAGAAATAAAATAATAAATACGAAAACATAAGATAACATCGTGTAATGATCTGGTTACTTTTTCTAATGCATTCACAATAGTTAAAGAATAACTTTATCCTTACTTTTATAAATAGAAGGAACGCATCATATTATTATTATTATTATTATTTTCATTATTATTATTATTATTATTATTATTATTATTATTATTATTATACCACATTTATATAAAGATAGAAGAATATAAAGTTTATATACAAAGTGTTTACCAAAATTGGACATTATACACACTTTTTAAAAGCGAACGCCTATATATAAATTAATTACCAAAGTGAACTACCAACCGCTTCCTTATCAGTTTTTGTAATATACTTACTGTGTTGATGGAAAGTCCGTTCAACAAACTTGAAGTAGCATGATTAAACACCCTTTATCATAAGTCTTTCGTATCAAAAGTGTTACTATTGTCAACGAATTCTGAGATCATGAATTTAACATGCATATTTGTTAGCTTTATACTAACGTTCGAGCTAAAAACCTGATTTAATGGCATATTAATACCTCTTGGGTATTAACCACGAATTACATTACACAAAATATGTCTGATGTTAGTGATTTAAGTCATAGACGTGGAATTATTTTACCATTTACATCCCGACGCGTGTTTCATGTGGCTTATTTGCATACTATCTCATTCACGTGCGTTTTAGTCATCAGTCCTTCTCAAACTGTCATAAGTACTGTTACAAAGGGAGTAATCTCACGAAATGTGAAAAGCCATGGCTATCTAATGGATTGCTTGTTTCTGTACTACGTAACCATTGTGAGCTCCAGGTCGTCTAACAGATGTTTTACTTTATATATAAATAGGAACTAATTTATTTTTGTTGCACACAGACATGAAATTTCGTTGTAAATATGCTAATAAATTGAATAGCGGGTTATCTCACTTTTATATTTTTCGTGCGATCTTCAGAGTTAGGATGATGATGATTGATGGTTTACGGCCACTTTTGTGCACAAGGTAGGCTAAATGGGCCGAGCGACCTCCAAAGGCAATGAAACGAAGCGAAAGACGAAATAACCTTCAGATATGCTAACGCCGGGATTCGAACAGGCGTGGTAGTGATCTGTGGTCCAACACACTACCGCTATACTACGGAGGCGCCCTTTCAGAGTTAGGAGGTGTTGTAATAAAAGGCATGGTGATGAGTAAGTTACATGCTCATTTTCTGTATGCTCAGAGGCACCGATGGTCATAAATCCCAAAAGCAAAATATATTGTACCTTTTGCACTAGAAAAAAGGCAGTTGGGTCTCGAGGTTCTAATAACGTGATAGCTATTCTGTAGTAGATAAAATGGATGAATGGAGGTAGCTCAATTCAGCTTTCTACGGAGAGGGACGGCACAACTTTAACAAAAGGAATAGACACTAATAGTTTGGGCTTAGGATCAACCGATAGGATTTTAGTGTTCCAAAGAGTACAAATGTAGGAAGGAAACCATTTAAACTAAAACAACACTGCGAAATGTTTTACTTAAACATACACAAAGAAATCATGAGAAAAATTAGAAAAAGTTCATTATTATATTGTTCTTTTATTTTGCTGTGATTGTTTAATACAAATTATGCAATTAGAATAATAAAGTTATCTTTTATTATGAAAAGATTAATTATCACCAACAAAAACTTGAACGAAACCGGAATAAATTGTAGCTAATATATATATATATATATATATATATATATATATATATATATATATATATATATATATATATATATATATATATTAATACAAATGCATACAATGTGGCCGTAATATATACAATCAAATGACTCAATGATTGATCCATAATGTGAAAAATATTGTCTCACCTCAGCATATACAACAAAGGTGATCAAATTAAACCTATCGAAAGAATTATCTAAAACTTTCACTGTTGAATCTTGGTATTTAGACTTAGAGATGTATGATCTCCTGTAGTCTAGAAAACGCTACCCTTTAGAACATTATTGACATGAACAATTTACAATATATTTTCAATCGTACAGTCTTACTTACCTACGTGGAAGAATACGGTAAGTTTAGTAATTACTGACTATGTATCATTCTTTGGTGAAGGATATTAGATGAAGTCAAGTAATGTCCGTTTCCATCAATTCCCCGATGAGAAAACAGTAATATAGATAAATTACCAATGTCTAAACAAAGAAACTGGATACTATCTGATATACCCGTTTCTCCATTTATCTAAATAATTACTACGAAACTTACATAACTATATAATGAATATATAACAAATCCCAATCACAATTATTACTGCAATTTTATATTTAGCGTTATTGATGATTTTGCTCCTGTTGTTTATTTTTCGATTGCGTATTTTCGCTGATTTGTAAATGGGGCATACAAACTCAATAAAACGTACACCTAAGCTAGAATAGCAAAGCAATAACGCATAATTTAAGTAGATTTATACTTTATGCTGATTAAACGCATGACGTGATTTAGAAAAGTAAACTCTGAGCCATCCTAAAGAGCGAGTACAAAATGTTGGGGTATACAAATATAACTTTGGGTAATGAATAGTCCATTCATTACATTTCAGTATTTTCCCTTTTCAATACATTTATTTCACCCCTTAGATACTGCTAAATATTGCTGCCCTATATACTAAGTAGTTAAATTCATATATATTAGTAGTACATATACTAATGAAGACAATAACTAATAATTTAGTCACCTTTCTCGCCTTCCTTTAAATTAAACATTCCATTAATGGCCCAGACGTAATCGATTACAGCTTTAATCAGTGTTTAACGTTCATCTTTGGACCTAAGACAGTACCGTTGTAAGTTGGAAACGGATTCTGTAAGGTAATCAATTAGCTAAATCAATCATAGCATGTGACTCCCAGGGCTAAACAGAACTTCAATGGTTTCACTGACCCTATTACCAGGACATACCACATAAAGATATACACTTTCAAACGTGAAAATATCCAAGTTACCTTTTACAAACAGCTGTCCATATCAAATTAAACACCTAAAATGAGAAATGGCAAAGCCAGTTTGGCAATTCATACACAAATATGAATATACATCTCTACCAACAGTATGACCTAACAGGAAATAATTCTATATAACTTTAGTCCATAAGTTAATTTATGTTTAGCAAAATGTAACAGAACTGTATAGTAAGTCTCCGCACGTTAGGTAATAGGTATTATATTTAATCTATCAATACTGACCTTATTTATGATGCAAAATCCTCTTAGAATGTTCTTTTCCCCTTACACGCTTTCCTGGAAAGTATTATCTACTAGTAAAACTCACAAAGGACCGGGAAAATGTCGAAATCCCATTGAATATTATCTAGAAAGCGATCTAGTCGAGATATCTAGATTGGATCTACCCTAATCTTGACGCGTGGAATACCGCCTTTCATTCCACTAAATGTTTTAGCATTTGTTCACTCAGTTATGTAGGCAATTCGATGCACTGTTGATGGCAAATATCAAACGTGATAATCGGCTTAGATTCCAACATTCCATAGAGAATAAAAATACCATCTACCCATCACGACCCATTTGATAGGAAGATCATTCCTAGATACAGGTCTGCCCTCGTTGTTCGATTTGCATGTTCATCACAACAAGTCCATTTAGGCTTCCTGTTCACGACGTTATGAAAGGGTGTCCAATTTCATCGCTGTCACAATTCCGTGATGGAGCGGTTGTTTTTCAGAGGGAATAACGTATAATCTGCAGATGTTTTAGTAATTTCCTTTTAGTTATTCAAATGACATCCAGATGCTCGGCTAGGATGCGTTTCATGTTTCCTACATTAAGATGGAAGGTTTAATGCAATTCATTTAGCCTTCTTGCCAATTGGTTCCGTCTTCATGAACTAAGCCAGGTTATGGCTCATAGTTCGATTTCTTTGGTGATTAGTTACTCATGCTATTTCTGGGTATTTCTTAAACTCATGAAATCTTCATCATGACCACCACTCAATTTTGCTATTTGCTTATATTAACTAAACCGTATGTATCAAACCTTTTAAAGGTCTCAAATGCGCTATTAAGTTAAACGAACTTACCAACAAGTTCTTGTAATAACAACAGTCATAACTAAAAACAACATTTTTGGTAACTTTATGGACTAACTAATTGTTGAGGAGGCTTAAACACAATATGTTTGTATGTGTGTATGTGTGTATGTGTGTATGCATGTATGCATGTATGCATGTATGCATGGATGGATGGATGTATGGGTGGATGGATGGATGGGTGGATGGGTGGATGGCAGGAGGGGTGAATCGATGAATGAAGAGATGGTTGGAGGGATGGTTGGGTGAATGGGCATTATTGTACCTTACCTTTCCGTAATTAGAAGACAAACAGTTTAAAATTATCACTGTTCGATATTTTCATTTTATAAATGGACTGGTATAATATACATCTAGGTGTGTTTATATACACATTTATTTTAAATTCAAATTTACGTATACATGCATACAATATATATAATCCAATGAGAGAATATAATGTTGTAAATGGCCTACCATGTGCACAAAGGTGGTCGTAAAACATCAATCACGACCATCATCATCATCATCATCAACATATTTATGTGGTGTTGTTTTTGTATTAATGTACTTGAATACATTATAGTAAAATAACCTTATAGTTATAAGAAATGCTTTGAATTAGAATCACACTCGTGGATGTGGTTGTAACTCAGGCAAATATTTTCTTCGGTGTTAAGGTGAGAGCTGTGTTTTTGTTTTCCAATTGGGAGGAATTAGATTATATTAATATACGAACATTTTTGACTGTATGATTAGTATAATCCCCAAGTGTCATTAGAAGTTGTGTCGGATCTCTCTCTAAGATCTGGTCTTCTCGATTATTAGTCATGGAAGTCAGTCTTGAATGCTACATTAGGGTTACTTAACAAAATTCTAACCGCCTCTATGGTCTCATGGTTTAGAGCTCGGGACTCCTAACCTATTGTCATGCTGTTCGGAAGATTTGAGGTTCGAATCCAAGTGGTAACCATACACTAGGAAGCATATTCTTTCAGACAGGCAATTAGCAATGTTTTCTCCGCCGAATGTGCCATCTATTGACAATTCTAAATATGTTTAGAATTAAACCTAGTGATGAAACAGTACATTACAGAGCATATGCATCTTCCTCATTTGAGGTAGTCGGGTAGATAATCTAAAAGTCAATTAGGACATGATTATTATAATAACAATAATGAATAGTTGTAAACATATTTGTAAAACATATAATAGTGCAACACATCAGACTTTTCTTTGTGGGATTTATGTGGGCCAACTAAGAATCTCCTATTCCAAAGAGAAGTCGGATGTGGTGCTATATTATATGTGTTTTTTTCAAACCATGATTATTGTAAACATATAATTAATTAGGCACATATGTCCGTACTCATATATACATATATTAGTGCCTGTAGTTAAGGAATAATGATACTGATGAACTGCGACATGTCATCAGCATATGAGTACGAACATATGTGCCTAATTAATTATATGTTTAAAATAATCATGGTTTGAAAGAAAAAAAACAACATATAATATAGCACCACATCCGACTTCTATTTGTAGCATTAAATCATTTAATATCAGAATCGCTAGCCGTCGGTCTGTCTTGATTTCCATAATTATATACACCATAAAGTAACATATGGTCTGAGTCAAGTCCCATATAATTACCAACAAACACATAACATTTATTTCTTATAAAATGGCCGGTGCCATAAATAGGAAAATCGCATTTACATTAATTGTTTCTTGTCATTTCAACAGAAGAAAACAAGAAATGATTAAAAATGCAAAATACAAACTATAAAGACCCAGAACAATTTGAGTGATAGAACGTCAAACGTTTCGTGGTGGATCCATGAACACATTTTAGTCGACTAAGGTTCTTACTTTTCAAATGTGACACACTCATTACTGTATGTTGGTGAATGACGATATACAGTCTTCCAGAGATTATTTTGATTACATTACTAACTAACCCGGGATAGGAAAGGCCAATTTTTTGGACGGCATATATGACCACGTGACAGTTCTAGATTATTCTACCTACGTGAAGATCCACTTTACCCTCATCTGTGAAAGTCAAACCTAAAATATCCACATCTTCCACCGGGACCATAACATGTTATTCTAAACTCCGTCGACATGATGACTTGGGTTTATGTGGGCCAAAATAAAATCTCTGATCCATAGTATATTGTAAACATGCATATGTTAGTGTATGTAGGCCAGGAACAATGATAATGATGAACTGCGACAAGTTAACACCATATGCTATATATAAGAAGTGGAATCACACCATACTTAGCAACTAAGAGAGCCAATAACCTATGACCCTATAGTGGTTTGTCGCTGTTATACGAGATTCCATTGTTGCGTCCGCGATAAAACAGTTAATCGAATATACATTTTAATTTATATGATCTTCAAATACCTTTCTTTCTCAAAATTATTTAATAAATTAGGAGGACAAACGTTAGAGTTTTATCATTATAATGTCCTGGAAATGTTCATTTTTAATCTGGTTACCATTGCAGCCTGCAATAAGCTTTTTAAACGTATTGGAGCACTACAGCCATATCTAAATACCTGTTCGTCATGGCTCGTTTTGTTTATTATTAAGACTTGGAGGAAGCGACACATATCAACGAGGGTTATGCCATGCAGATTTTACCATCTTACCTGATACAATATTTCCAGTGTTAGTTATATTATTTACTTCCCTGATGGAGATGACTTTGCATACACTTATCATGTCGGGCACGAAAATACTTGTATCAGCTACATCCCAAATATTAGCATTAACAAATGTTTGATTATATTTTATTTTCTATCATTAGCTGTTCTTGACTTTTACGAAATATTCTGAATTGTTTACAAATAGCAAGATAAATAGATGTCAATCTTTTAATATCAATTAAGCTATCCGTTTTAATAGTAGTCTCTTCCTGACCCCGGCCTGTTGTATTAACTGACCTTTGAAGACAGTGGCAATTGGGGTGTATAGTGTGTAAAATATATTGCTTTGAAGAAAGCTACAGAGGTGCCTCCGTGGTCTAGCGGTAGCGTGTTGGACCACAGATCACTACCACCCGTGTTCGAATCTCGGCGTGGGCATATCTGAAGGCTGTTTCAACTTTGACTTCGCTTCATTACCTTTGGAGGTCGCTGGCCCATTTAGCCTACCAAGTGCACAAAAGTGGCCGTAAAACATAGGACTGCTTAGATAATTGATATAAACATTCTCACAACTGCCATTTACTGTCAGACACCGCGGTTGTAGGTGATTCGCTTGTTGGTGATTTGCGGCTTAGGGACATGTCTCAGCACGAAACGTCGCCACTCTGGATTCAGTCTTCTGAAGAATCGTCCAGAGTTTGAATTCACGGTTCGATATTTTCTGTGCCTGTGCCTTATTATACATGGCTAAAACGAACACACACACACACACACACAGACACACACACACACAGACGCTCATACAGTATTAACTGTTTGACTAGTAAATTATCAAATGGCTATAAGTGGATCAAGTAGGATTTAAGCCGCTCTAGCAAATATGTATGTAAGTTGTTGGAAGCCAACATTGTATCTGAGCCTGATCTAACTCTACTTCTAACCTGAAATATTTATTTGCATTAAATTAAACGCCCCTTTGATAACTGAGTAGTTTAATAATAGTAAGGTCAGATAAATGTATATTTAAGTGGAAAGTTTGCATATTCACTGTCACACTCGCTCATCCTCACACACTTTGTTGTTATTAAAAATGGTCTTAGATATTCCCTACAAACTGTTTGTTATTCCAGACGCTTATCCTAATTATTTTAAGTTGTTTATTAGTTATATTTACATTTTATCTGCATGTAATTTAATTATAAATGCCCACCAAGCTCATACTTTAGCGGTTTTGTCTGTTAATGCTCGGCGATCTTTTTAGAGAAATCGTTATTCATAAACAACTTCGTACTGTACATTAACAATTTAACACAATCTCAATTACTAAATGTTTCTCACCCTCAAATGTGAATCAAAACTTGCATAAGATCACCAAGCGTGTCTTAATTATAGTATAATATAATGGAAACATGCAAATTAGCAAACGATTATACAATTGTCTTGGTGGAATTGGCAGCTCTCGGCAGGCACATGTTGCAGATTCCGGATGTTTTGGCATTAAATCGTGTTTAAATGAAGAACCTATTCAACTTCGTAAACATATATTATTATTATTATTATTATTATTATTATTATTATAAGTATTACTAATGGCATTAATTTCTTCGTCGTATTTGTATTGTTGTTGGTATTGATGATGATGATGATCATCATCATCATCATCATGATCAGCATTATAGTGCCGCTGTTTTTGCTATAAATGGTTATCGCCCGTCAAGAGCCATTGCTGGAGGCTACGTTATTCTAATACTATAATCCGGGGATTTCTTACATGAGCCATAAATCAGATAACGTATCTCAGACATCGTCCCAATGTCCGCGGCATCCGAACATAATAATCATATTACTTTAAAGACAACTGAAATGGTTTTCCTAAAACCATCACTAAGTGAAATATGTTAACTTTTAACTCTCCTTTGTTCTTGTGCATTTACACCGGCTAAGTGAAACATCGGATCATTTCCATATTTGATTACATATATTAAATTATTTGTATTTATTATGTTAAATGTGTGAAGGAAACAATTGAAAACGACCATAATTAATTATAATCCCGAGGAAGTTCCAACGATAAAGAAAACTTTCAAAAACAAATGCTTGTATTTTTCTTTCCAACCCAACCTTGGTTATTACTGAATAAGAAAAGTGGGAGATACTCAACGTACTTAAGTAATTCCAGTTTAGAGTTAGCATTATCTCTCATATAGCACATTTAAATTAATAGTTATTATTACTCTATGATATTACGGAAAATAAATAAATTACTAGCACACTAAATATGGTCTTATATTTTACTTGAACAACAACATACACTTTAAACTTACTGTAACATAGGTATGTATTCGAATCACGCCGTGGGCATATCTGAAGGTTGTTTCGTCTTTCACTTCGCCTCATTACCTTTGAATGTCGCTCGGCCCATTTAGCCTACCTGTGCACAACAGTGGCCGTAAAACGTCAATCATCATCATCATCATCATCATCATCTGTAACATAAGTCAGAGCTATGACAAATTAGACAGGTACTACCACCTGAATATCTGTGAAATACCATAGTATTATTTACAAAATACTAATTTATATACTTGCCAATTATACACGTCATAATAAATAATCTTGTCCAGTAAGACGACAATATCTACGAACTAAACAACAAAAGTGAAGTTAAAAACTAGGCCATAAAAGCCCTGTCTTTCGCCCATTTGAATAAGGTTTGTTTTTTGTTCGTTGTTGTCTTTGTTTTAAGCAAAGAAAAGCTTCTCTAGAGAATTATGAAATAGATCAAATTAATAAAATACAATAAAGTCCAAGTAAATGTTTAAAGTAGATGTATAAAGGATGTGGTGTGAAGAGTGTTATGCTTATAGCTATCATGAATTACTTTTGCGATAAAGTGTGAGATG
>JAODUP010001160.1:32500-87500 GCA_025642065.1 Paralvinella palmiformis | reverse complement strand
TTACATTCAACAGTAATTTTCTGTGGTCCAAAAGAAACCTGTATATAAAGCATTTCGACACCTCAGATGCTGACCGTGCCCTACAGCGACGGCCTGGGATATAAATTCCCCTTAACAAGCAGAAACAAAATCAGATGCTGACCTCAGCTTTATTCTGGGTTCGAATAACTGAATAAATCCTACCTATATGAACCATGTATCAATACACGTCCGACTGGTCTGGCGTCGAAGTTCTTCTCTAACCTAAGTGAAGTGAAAATTCAATCCCTATATATAGCCTCAGCGTGTTACCAAACATTACAGTAACTCAGAATGTACACTAACTCAGTATGGACTCACTGAGGCGATTTAACTAAAATATAAACAAAGTAGCAATACTGCACAATGGATTATTACTGGACTAGAACGAAATATCGTCCAAACCTGAGTAAATACTACGATTTACTCGAACCTAACAGCTAACCCTCATACGTTTCCGTTCATCACTAAGGGAACGTTCATTCACGCTTAATTTAGCGTCCCTAAGTATATGCAGTTAGGTGTGGTGGGATCTAAATTAAAGCGCCTATCCACTTCAGTTATTGTGTATATATATATATATATATATATATATATATATATATATATATATATATATATTATATATGCGAATGACACGTCGGGATTATAATAGCTATACATTTAACAAATTTCCTATATCAGTGTAATCTAATTACTCATAATATGGGAAAAACTCTGTCCGCATGGTGTTGCCTACCGGAGTAACAAAATACGGCCTTTATGCTACTTTACGCGTGTCAAATGCTACGGAGTGCTATTTTATTTACTATAATTCTCGAAATATGAGGAATATTTCTTCCATTTTCCTAAATTCGGTGTTTTATGGCTAACTTATTATCTAGAGCTGTTTTTAATTAAATACATATTATGCATATGTTAATATGATACATATTTACTTTTATCAACCTGTCTGTTTAGTATCTGACAGCGATTCCGTGGTATATTTAAAGAATAATGATGAAGAAGACTAAAACCACAACATCCGGTTTTGCAGAAATTGTCATAGTTTAATTGTGAGGAGCGATTTAACCTTAGTTAGTCTTTGTACGATTCTGATCAATTTACATAGGAAACACACACACACACACACACATAAAACACACACACACACACACACACACACACACATATATATATATATATATATATATATATATATATATATATATATATATATATATATATATATATATATATATATATATATGGATAGATAGATAGATAGATAGATAGATAGATAGATAGATAGATAGATAGATAGATAGATAGATAGATAGATAGATAGATAGATAGATAGATAGGTAAATAGATATATAACAGCAGACAAATTAAAACGAAATGCCATATTCTTATGAACATGCTTCCTTGAAGTCTAAAACGATTTATTCTTCAGCTTACCGTAATATAATGCTGTTGATATGCCACAGGCTTCTATGTTCACTTCATTATATATTATCGATGCAATTACTGTAACCTGTCAAATACATTTATGTTGACTAGGAAAGATATAGAGAGTCTTAAGCTGCCACTACTACAAAATAACCATCGCTATATTACAATCTCGTGTCACTTACTTGTGGTGTAGCTGTCAGTTAGTTCATAGTTGAGAACGCCATAATATATTGTGGTGAAGGGCTGAGTAAAGCAAATCTTACGATATTGCCTTGATCCCAGTATGTCCCTAGTCCTTAGCACATTATCACATTCTGAAGCTTGAAATAGCAACACACACACTCACACGCACACATACACACACCCATACATACATATACACGCACACATACACAAACACAAACACAACCCCCCACTTTGTATATATATATATATATTAGAGTAGAATAAAGTAGAGTTGAGTACAGTAGAGTAGAGTAGAGTAGAGTAGTTATTTGCAATTTCCAATCATGTGAACATACAAAGTGTACATACAACAAAATATAATAATGGAAATTAGGAGCCCAGTGTAGCCAAAGCTGTCTTCCCACTGGACCTGGTTATTTATCTTGTCGGCAGTCATTGCAAAATGGATTAGTACATTTAACCGTAGCTACATAAGAAAGTAGTAACTTCTTTTTTACTTCATTCTTGAACTGACACCAGAAGTAAGGCTTGGTACGATTGAAGTCCACCTGTTCCATATGTTGAGGGGAAATTTACTTCTTTGTTACGTTGTTTGCCAATTGCTTTCTTGAGTACAGTCCAAATCTTTTCACGGTATTTTTATTTGATTCGAGCCATATCCTTACACTAGTTTATTTTCACTTAGCGTTTTTTATACAATAATTTAGATTTCATGCGTAACGATGTTAATAATTCAGTTGAAACCCATGGCTCTTTTTTGATACATCTTTTACATAATTTCGTTTAAATTAATTACAAGGTGTGTTAAATGCATTTTTATATAATGGAATGAATGTATTTTAAGCTTTGTTTGGGTAGGGAATATTCTGAAATGCGCTAAAGTCAGTTTGATTTAAATATTGTTTATATAACATTGTACTTGAATCATAAATAAATCGTTTTAATTTAGAAGAAGGGGGAGAACAAGCTAACTTATCTGATACAACATGAACAGTTCCAAAATAGTCAGCCACGTTAGTGATAAAAATACCAGAAGTAGATTTAGACAGCATATCGTTCGTATAAATATGGTCAATTAAAATTGCCGAAGAAAACGATAGTCAGGTGGGTTGATGAATCACTGGCATACATCCACGAGAAAAAATGCCATTTATATAATCATTCGTTTTTTGGCGGGTACCAACTTTCAGTAAATCAATATTGAAATCACCCATAAAAACACACCTTTTCCTTTCATTATTAATTATATCCATTACATCATGAATGGTTGATGATAATATATCTAAATCAGCTCTGGGCGCAGTATTGTGTCTGTAAATGACACCCAAAATGATATTTTTGCTAGACTATCTCAATCAAGAGCGACTCAAAAACATGTGGAACAAAAACACTCAAATCATTGCGTATTTTAAAGTCCTTCACAAATAAGCCAATACCTCCTCCATTGTTACTATCTCGACAGAGCGTTATAATATTTTGATATCTAGAAAAGAGAGTCTTTATAACAATTAAACACTTCACCGATATCTATGAAATCGGATGAAAACGAGTCTCTGTGGATCTCACAACATTTATTACGAAATTGTTGGGACTCATAATAATCACAATTATTTACCAGCTGACTGAACGGAGAATCAACACTATCTTCCATGTTAATATTGGTAGATTCATATAGAGTTTTAAAATTAAATGCATTAATAACCCGAACCTGGTCCAATGACACCGTTATGTGTGTGTGTTATATATATATATATATATATATATATATATATACACACACAATCAGATAGTTACAAATAAACAATACCCTCCTGGCAAACTAATTAATAATCGTGAATAAGAAATACTCAATGATAGTGGATAATTTGTCGAAGGAATAATGACAAATAGCCGCCACGAATTAATTTCAAACCGTATCTTCACATTTGTAATTTAGTAACAGAAACGACAGGCATGGATATTATGGCATGCTCAGTAAACAGATAATATAATATATCACATTAAATACTTTAAAAGGATAATAATAAAAACCTGATCATTTAAACCAGAAATATGGGATGGATACATATAATAGCATTAACGACTAAAACAACAAAGAAACGTAATTGATCAAATAGCGCACACATTCTAAATAACAATAGACAGATAAATGTGCACAGAAGTCAGTCGAGTATGACAGCTGTGCACTGATAAAAAGGTCATTTAGTACCGAAGTAGGCGGTTTCATTCGGTCACGCTGGAACCAATTGTGATTAGTCAGATGTGGACAATCCACAATCATGGAAGAATTGTGTTTATCAATTTCTAACCGTGGATAAAAACACTGACATGGACGTGAATGAAGCGTGAAGTCGCTTTATCAAAATGAATATCACGGAAATACCAAAATTAAGGCGTTCAACTGTCAACTGCGATAACAGTCAAACATATTTACACACACAAATTAGATGTATGTCTAAATAAATAATGGCACGGTTCGGTTACAGCGTGTATATATATACATTGTCAACATATAGCAAAACACTATATCAAGGGAAATTTACCATAATGGCTGTGTTTTTTAACAAAATGACTGTGTTGTTTTACCAAACTAACTGTGTTTTGTTTACTACAATACAATGAGTGTTGGAGTCAACTTATGCTACATGGCATTAATTAAGATGTAACTATGTGAAGGAGTATAATTAAATACATTGGAATGCCACACACATTAAAAGAATGATAACTTTCAATATAAACAACACATTAGACAGAGCTATATACAGGTGATAGTTATAAATGTTCACATAGTTCCTGATAATGTTCGTCAGATACAACGTTTCAGATATTACCGTCATATAGTTTGACTAAGATAGCACCTGTCTTTGTACACGCGTCCTGGATCTTTTTGTACATCTTCAAGGATCTGGTCTGGGAAAATAGCAAATCTCTGGCCCGTTGTAGGGTTCCGGGATGCCTCTTATCCTTATCGCATTGCGCCTACCATACTGCTGTAGTCGGTCATACTTAAGCTCCAGATATCTGGTACGCTTAGTGAGGCTCTCCGTGACCACATCGTGTTCACCAAGTAACTCTTCATAATGAGCTTTGAGTGAAGCATTTTGAGCTCTCATCAAGGTGATTATGGTATCCAGTATGATTTTACTACCCGGCTTGACATTGGCGGAAATCAACTAACCAAGCTTATGATCACTGGGGTGTGACTTCTGCATGCGGTTATATCTCAAATTTAATTTCCAACCTAGAACCTAATATTTCACTTAGTATTTCATTATCTTGAAGTCATGCTAAATCTGACATAATGTGGTTATATGTCGTATAATCGTTTTAGCATATCAAATCTCTTAAGCATTAATACAATTGGAAGATGTTGAAATCTGCATGGACCATATTGCTACACCACTAGAATATTTATTTGTTTCACCTAGGATGTAAGAATCATGTGGTGTATAATATTTGGCGAGCTTAGAAACCAAAATCATATGATTAATAAGTAGTAATTTTAACGTTTGATATCACACGACCTGATGATAAAACGGTCCCTAATAAAACTTAGAAGATACTTTGTGAAATTTGCACTAAAACATTTTGACTTTATCTCTTACCATTATTAAAACAGCGGTTAAGGGCAACATATCATAAGAATCATGCCATATTTTACAAAAACATGGACATTGGCGTAGATATAGCTTATCATGTGGAGATTTATCTAAGCTTAGGTACCCCTCGCCATCATCATGGTAACCTGGCTGCCATCTTGAATTTTAAAATGGCCCCCCTCAAAATATGATATTCGTTATATTACGTTAATATCTAACAAAACATTTTCCTGGTCAAGAAATAAATTGATCAAATAAGGCAATATGCTCAGGTTATTATTATATTGATTTTCAAGATGGCCGACAGGCTCAAATGAATACAACTTTCATTATGTAATAAAAACATGGTAGTATATTCTTTTAGAGGGAAATTAATTAGTGTGTATAGATAACACCCAGGAATCGAGTACCCACAGATGGTATCTAAACTATCTATCATTCGAATCCACAGCAAGTGTCTATTATTATTGTTGATCAACCAGGATGAGCGGCCTGCATATAGATATGAACTGCCTGAAGTTGCTGGGTGATAGGCTCGAGGGGAGTGGCTGGACCGCAGCTGAGCTGCAAGCAAACATTATCACATAGGGCCGCGCTCATTCAATGCTAGCTGGGTCACACGTCACCTGGGCAAGGTTCGCATATCAAGTGAAAGCAGCTGCTCTATAAATACTACATAATCGTACATATAAGCAGTACGTGACATAGATGCCTGACTTGAAATAATCCCGTTTCGCTTAGACGGTGCTGTGATATGAAATGCGCTAAGCAATCTCAATTCAAGTACTAGGAACGGAGGTTGAAGCCCGAACTTATGGTGATACAATTTGTGCGATCAATTCACAAGAGTAACTCCACAGTGCGTGTCTAATGCTTGCTTAATATTGTGCCTTGGCTCTTCGCACTTGATCACAATAATAATAATAATAATAAATAATAATAATGAATAATACACCCTACTAGCAGGAGTCATTCAAAGTCGCTGTACAAATAATATGTTATATAATAAGACCCCAAATCATATTCCTGTAAAAACTCTGTAAGTTATTTAAAATATAATTATTATTGGTGTGTTTTTAGAATAGATTTTCATGAGTCGACACATTTCTAATATCTGCCGGCAACCTATTCCACAAATTGGGGACTGCAACACTAAACGCATAATCACCATATGGCACTATGCGAGCTGCACTATTCTGTATTTGCTGAAGGTGTTTAATGTTATAATCAGATATACCATATAACAGGGAGTTACAATAGTCTATACGAGATGTAAAGGCATGAACTACAGTTACAAGTGATTATTGTGTCAAGAATGATTTTCAACAGTGGATGTTCTTAAGATGGTAGTATGCGGCTCGGCATACTGATGTGACATGTTCATACATGTTAATACATTGGTCCAAAATAACCCCTAGATTTTTACTGACCCATTAAGAGTAATCGAAGATGTATCCACCTGTACTGTTGGTGTTATTAAGGATTTAACAGGAGGTGGTGTTGCCAAATACATAATATTTAACTCATTGTCAGAATCCAGTGATATATACAGCTGTGTGTCTTCACCATAGAAGTGATATTTAACCCCATATAAACTGCATAGAAAACATTAGATGACCTTTTCAGCAACTGTCTGATATATGTCTCTGCAAAAGGCTCAAATATATCCATCATGGATATGCAGGACTCTTATACCAATTACTTACCCTGTGATAAGGTCTTGGAATGGAACCCACTATGTATATTTAATATTTGCAGACAGAAGTTATCAAAACAATTGGCGATAACTTTATCTGAATTGATATTATATGACGATGGCTCCAGGAGCACATCAGTGATATGGTCAACCTACCTATGAACCATTCAGAAATATATAGGTAGTTGAAGAAATGTCTTTTCATTGTGCAGAACAGGAATAATGTATTCTCTCCGTTGGCCATCTACCTGTGTCATGAACAGATACATTATTTGATTAAAGGAGATAGTGGCACAGTTGGGTTGACTGAGTGGATGTCTTTATATTATAACAAATATAATAATTATTATTTCATAACAATATATGTATAAAGCTAAATTGGGATATATAAAACTTACTAAGAACAAAAAGACATTTAACACCTAAATGTTCATGTAGAGTTTTATACGTGTGTATTAAGATTTTAAATTACACTCGATACTTAACAGGTAACCAGTGGAGATCCTTCAATATTGTTGTCATGTGACTCCGGCGTGTCGTATTTGGCGTACATGAAAGGAGTTTCCAAGCAGCCAATGAACTTTGGATACGCGTTGGCGTAGACAACTACTTCCGCCAGATATCCGTGCATACAATTGCAAACTGTCAGCAAGCTGAGAGGTCAAAGGCAATGATGAAGTTTCACGCGATAAGAGGGTGTGATACGTTGTCCAGCTTTCTCAACAAAGGAAAGATGCCCACTCGGTCCGCATGGACAGTTCGTTCTGATGTCACTGGTGCCTTGACCACCCTCTCCTCGCAGCCAGAACAGGGTGATCCAGAAAGCATGACTGCATGATCTAGAAAGATTCATCATCATCATATACAATATAATAAGTACCATGTGCAGAGTTGATGAGGCAGTGGACTGCAACCTCTGAGAAAATTCCTTTAACCAAAGGTGTTCTCTTTCAAAAGAGCAGTGTACCAAGCAGGTTATGTGTGGTCACAAGCTTTTGTGTCAGCTTCCAGATCTGCCCAGTCCTGAGCTATGGGGATCGACTGCAACTGACTCGGGGTGGAAGCTATTTCAACTGAACAATCAGAGGCTTCCAAGTACTGCTATGAGCTGTTACATTCTGACTGTAAGAAGTGATGCAACCGGCAGGGCAAATGTCACAAGTCAAGTTCTTCAATGAACAAAGCTATGTAGCAGCAGGGGGGCATGTTGTGATGCCTGATTTAAACTGAGTTATCCTTATATTAAAGCATTATTAGCAGATGAGTCATTTATGTTTTTCTTTGCAATTAAATAATTATCAAATACACGTGTGAGGTTGTTATTACTGTTGAATGTTAAATATGTTCTAAATCGTATGTTTAATTAGTTATATTATACCATATAGGTGGTAACTAAAAAATCATACAAGATTCCTCATATCAATCACAAGTTTCTGATACGTACTGTATTTGATTATGGTTGGTAGAAACAAACAAATATATATAAATTATTGCTTCAAATTGTAAGCCATCTTGAAAATCAATATAATAATAATCAAAACATATTGATTATGGCATAAATGGATTTCTCGATTCAAAACATGTTATCTTAGACATCACGAACATGTTTCTACGTTGCTTATGAGCTGAGATATGATGAAGAAAATATTTTGAGAGAGGCATTTTGAAATTCAAGATGGCGGCCATTTACTATGATGATGGCGATGGGAACATAAGCTTATTCCTATATAAACATGTCAAATTATCTGTATGACAATTTTCATGATTTTGGAAAAATTTTCCATGATTATTTCTTTAACTGCTGTATTAGTGTAGTTATTTGAACTGAATCGATTAAATAGTTTGCTGCTGCTATCGCAAATATGACAATAATATAATATTAGTAATTGCCGAATTAATTTATTTATTATACCAAACTTATAAAGCGCTCTTTTCATACATAAACTTATGGAAAAAAAACATATAAGATATAACAAATATAATACGATTAGCTCATAACAATATATGTATAAAGCTAAATTGGGATATATATATATATATATATTATATATATATATATATATATATATATAACTGACTAAGAAAAAGAAGGGAAAAAAGTAAATTAAAGATCAAAATGGCTGGAGAACAAATGCGTTTTCAGCAACATCTTAAAAATGTTAAGTATTTTGGATTCACGAATATGAGCTGGGAGTGCATTCAATAGCTTGGCTGCTGAACACTGAACTTTTCTTTCGCCATAGCTAAATGTTCTAACCCTTGGAACCACCAATGCCACTGAGCCCATCGAACGTAGTGTTCGTCTTGGTTGATAAACTGTCAACATGTCAGATATGTATCTTGGAGCCTGTTCATGTGGGGCTTTATCCGTCTGGATTGTAAATTGCACTCGATACTTAACAGGCAACCAAATGCAGATCCTTCAATATTGGTGGAATGTGACTCCGGGGTGATGTTCGAGTTACAATCCGTGCCGCCGTGTTCTGTATACGTTGTAACTTGTTAATGGGGTCTGGAGCAGTCCATTGAGCAAAGCGTTACAGTAGTCCAAACGTGATGTTATAAGCCATTAACCAGTGACTTACTTACATCACTTGTTAAGTAACGCCTAATATGCCCAATGTTGCGGAGTTTGTGATAGCCAGACCTACAGATATTATTAAACTTTTGCTGCATATTTAGTGCAGCGTCAAAGATAACACCTTACTTCCTCACAGTATTCACTGGTGTTATATTAATGTCACCAAAACAAACCGTAACGTTTTTTCATATGGATGGCATTATGCTTAGATTTGTACGCATCCATCGTCAAGGTCAGTAAGACAGTTCTCAATGAGTGAGAGGTATTGTGCTTTCACACCGTCTTCCTTCAGCTTGAATGAGATGTATAGCTGTATGCCATCTGCATAAAAATGGTAAGAAAGTCCATGCCGATGGATAATGGCTCCTAGAGGCTTAGCATACATAGTGTATTTCTTCGGGCCTAGTACCGAGTCTTGTGGTACACCATATTTCAAGAGTACTGGCTTAGAATGCTCGGTATCTATGACCACTACCTGGAAGCGGTCGATAAGGTATGATGTTATCCATTTGAGAGCTGCTCCGGAGATTTCGAATACATTCTCAAAGCGACTCAACAAGATTCCACGATCGAGAGTATCAAACGCAGCTGACAGATCGAGCATGACCAACACTGTGACAAAACCATTATCAAGAGAATCGAGACTATCGCTTTGTACCTGCAGAAGTGCCGTCTCGGTCGAGTAAAATCTACGGTAAGCTGACTGGAGCTCCTTGTGAAGACCATTTTCCACCAAGTGGCGTTCAATACGTGTGTCTACAACCTTCTCTAATACCTTGGAAATGAACAGAAGGTTGGATACGGGTCTGTAGTTTTATAGAATGTCTGGATCGAGTGTTGGTTTCTTAAGTAGTGGTCGTACTTAAATACAGGAGGCACACGAAACTATCCATTGAGACATTGACAATTGCGGTGATGATGGGGGGTAACTCACTAACACACAGCTTTAGAAGCCATGTGGGCATCGGATCAAGACAACAGGATTTACTAGGTGACTTCATGGTAAGAGTCTTCACCTCATCTTCTCAGGCGTGAGTAAACCTCTCCAGTGGTGTATTTACAGATGATGTACCGATATCCTGGTCAGGTACCGTGCATCAGATCTGTCTGGTGGTTACGTCGGATGTTTTATATCTTATTAATAAAGAAAGAGCTGAACATCTCGGTTAGTTCACTGGGAGACCCTGCCTGGAGAAGAAATGTTGATCCCCTGTCACCAAGCAGGTGTTTGGCCACTTTGCATATGCCCTTCTGGTTATGGACGCAGGCGGTGATCTTTTCAGAATAGTAAGCTATCCTGGTTTGTTTTAGGAGTTTATTCACCACAATATATTGATCTCTATATATTTGGTGGTTAACAGTCAAGCGATTCTTTTTCCATTGTCGTTCCAGTTTCCGTCAGAGTTGCATGCTTATCAATAAGTGATGTTAGTCCATTTGTAAAAGCAGTCACCAAACCATCTACATTACCTTGCGTAGTTTGTAACATGGAGGAAACTACGATATCATGCTTGAAAGCCTCCCATCTATGGCACGTAGTTTTCTATATGAAACAATCTTCTGCATATGAGCAGGTTTAACCAGGGTTGTGATGAATCCTACAGCGAAGTGGTCACGTTTCAGTTTCCCAAGGTGGTCGCAAAGTCCCAGATCAGTGATGATAATGTCCGATATGATGTGACCGGTGTCCCTGCTGATCACGACGTCTAATGTATGGCCGAGCACATGAGTCGGTTCGTGTACATGTTGTTGTAGACCACACGCTTTGATTATATCCATAAATCGCTGAGCATCACGATCGTTTTCTCGTATCCAGCGAGAAATGTATACCATGGTCCAAGAAGTCAGGGATGGTCGAGCAATTATCTTTTGAGTGTGGGGGTTGATATACGACAGCCAGACGCACCGTCATCTCTCCCATATTCAAAACACAGTCCACGTGTTCAAAGTTTGTGTAATTGCCAATAGTACTGAAGCCGAGAAAGGGGAATAAATGCTTGTAATCCCAAACCCCCCTCCCTTCCCATACCGGGGAATAAGAAGAGCGATAAATGTACGAAATATGTTCAAATGGAAATATGATAAATGTAAAAGTACTGGTCGCTGGCAACAATACAGAAATCAAAGAAATTTGGTCACAAAATTAAGAAAGAAAAGTAGGAACATATTTTTGCGCAGTAAATGTAGTGTAACCTCTGGAAGCGGAAAGGAGTTCTGGGAAACAGTAAAACCTCTTATTTCAAATAAATCTATCAATAAAAATGATAATAAATATTACTGACCAATGAAAATGTTGTAACACCAAACAAGGTAGCTACTGTTTTTAATGATTATTTTCCAATATGGCCAAAGATTAGGTTCTGATGATTGTATTAATGTATATGATAATGTACCTTCTTGTGTGACGAAACATGACCAACATGATAGTGTTAAAAATATAAAACACTTTATGGAAACATTTGGTGAACATGTTGATTTTTATTTTCATGATGTAAGTATTGATGTAGTTAAGTAACATTTGTGTAATTTAAAAACCAATAAAGCCACTGGGTATGATACATTGCCTGCTAAATTATTAAAAATGGGATCAAATATATTTGTAATCAAATATGTTATTTATTGAATATGTCACTAACAACATGTACATTCCCAAGTTTTCTAAAATATGCGGAAATATGTCCTATTCACAAGAAGGAAAACAATCTAGATGTTTCAAACTATAGACCAGTCAGCATTCTACCCAGTATGTCAAAGATATTTTATAAAGAAATTGTAAATCAGGTGTCGGTATATTTTGAAAAAGTTTTTAGCCCCTATATATCTGGGTTTAGACAACGACATAGTTGTGAAACTGTTCTCTTACGTCTGGTTGAAAATATAAAGAAATCAATAGAAACAGGTAAAGTAGCGTGTGTTGTCCTAATGGATCTCTCTCGTGATTTCGATTGTATACCCTATACATTATTTATATCTAAACTACGAGCATATGGCTTATCACAGTCTGCATGTTAATTATTTCTCAGTTACTATCGAGATCGTAAACAACGAGTAAAATTGGGTAGTGTTAAAAGTGAATGGGAAAATGTTTACAAAGGTGCTGCTCAGGGATCCCTTATGGGTCCTCAGTCCTATAATGTGTTTACTAATGATATGTTATTTATATTAGAAGATGACGTTGATGTATACAATTACAACACATTTGGCTGTTCTGGCTATGATTATGAGTCCGTCAAGGATAAAGTAGTACGCAACGTAAACAATGTGATTACATGGTTTGAGAGTAATAATATGATGGTTAATCCTGATAAGTTTCAATGTATTGTTTTTGGCAAAAATGAATATTTAGATAGTTTTAAGATAGGAAAACATGATATTGTTCCACAGAATAATGTCAAGATTCTGGGGTTAAACTTAATAGTGAATTAAATTTTTATCTCATAATCCCAAAATTTGTCAGAAAGCGGAAATCAAATTAATGTACTGGTAGATTATTTATGTACTTGATGGCCAAGTAGGTTTTTACTTTATAATAGTTTTTTCGAATGTTATTTTAATTATTGTTCTGTTGTATGGCACTTCTCTATAAATGTAACACATATAAAATTGAAAAGCTTCAAGAAAAAGCACTACGATTTATTAAGTTGGACTTCAACAGTTCCTATCATTATTACTAGAAAATTGTAATAAACACCCACTATATGTTGTACGGATTAGAAGTTTATGGAACTGTATATAAATTTCACATGACAAGTATCCGCTTTATCTAAATGTTTGATTAAAAAAAATTACAAATTAATTTAAGATCTATAATAATATATGTATCCACTATAAAACCGTCAAGTATGGTAAGAATTTTTTACCTATTCTGCACCATTTTATTGGAATAAGTTGCCAAATATAATACGAAATGCCCGAAGCTTTAGTAGTTTTAAACCCTTCTTCTGATTGGGTACCATCCTGTAAATGTGGATCATCCTACAATGTAATATTATTAATAGGTGAAATATTTTTATCATATCATTTTATCATAAATATTTCATTTGTATAAAATCATATCATATGTAATGTCGATGTAATAGTGATTGTCACTAATGTTATTGTTTACACTTATTTATGTCGATGTAATAGTGATTGTCACTAATGTTATTGTTTACACTTATTTATGTCGATGTAATAGTGATTATCACTAATGTTTTGTTTACACTTTTTATGTCGATGTAATAGTGATTTATAAAGTTATTGTTTTCCTTTTTATGTCGATTTAAAAGTGATTGTCACTAATGTTATTTTACACTTATTTATGTCGACGTAATAGTGATTGTCACTAATGTTTTTTTACACTTATTTAGCAGTAAAGTATTGCACTTTTATTGTTTACACTTTTTTATGTCGATGTAATAGTGATTGTCACTAATGTTATTGCTTACACTTATTTATGTCGACGTAATAGTGATTGTCACTAATGTTATTGTTTACACTTATTTATGTCGATGTAATAGTGATTGTCACTAATGTTATTGTTTACACTTATTTATGTCGATGTAATAGTGATAGTCACTAATGTTATTGTTTACACTTATTTATGTCGATGTAATAGTGATTGTCACTAATGTTATTGTTTACACTTATTTATGTCGACGTAATAGTGATTATCACTAATGTTATTGTTACGCTTTTATCGACTCTAAATACATTTTTCTTACTCTTACCCTTACTACCGTGGCGGGGTACATGTTTCATGCTATATCCAGAAGGGACCAACTCGGCAATGCATTTCTTGTCCACAGATGTCCCCAGCCATGTCTCTGTCAGAGCAACAATATCATAGTCCTGTGTAACAATATAGTCACTCAGAGACAAAGCATTGTTCTTGATTGATCTTGGGTTAAGGCAACATATTTTCGAAGACTTCTTCAAAGGTTGAACATGACCATTGTTACATTTAAACCTCACTAAATTGTTCTTGTTTACACCCAGTCCACTGGCTTGTTTATGTTGATATGTACACGATCCACTTCTAAGATTTGTTATTACAGCAATAGACCTCCCACGCTTTGTTCCTGCACGACACCCCCTCACTGTAGGAATTACTTGGCATATATTCAAGCTCTTTATTGTTGTAAACAACTCACTGGGAAGTGGTGAATGCTTCATTGATTTCCACACATACTACAAAGTACTGTCGGTGTAGGCGAGGGTTGCCATGGAGACAATGAGTAATACGTGTCCAATGAATGACTGATGTCTAAAAGTTAATCCAGATATTAAACAGCTATCCAGACTTCACTATAATTCAACATCAGATTCCATGTACATTCACTGAACTGCAGTCCGAATTTTAGCGGATATTTCACTTCTGATAATATTGATTTAAAGGTTTTCGCCAACGCACAAAAATTGCAGCACTAACAGTGCGCACTAATACACAGCCAATAATGACAGTATTAAAAAAACAATAACAAAATATACTACTACTACTACTACTACTACTACTACTGCTAATACTATCATTGTTATGACTATTACTACTACTACTACTACTACTACTGCTGCTATTACTAATACTAATAATACTAATAATACTACTCTTTCTACTACTAATACTAATACTACTAATACTGAAATAGGGGGTTTTAATTAATCAACTGATAACACGTTATTGCTCCATACTTGAGTGCAGATATTCTTCCAAGCATAAAGCCTGCTCATTTAGCCTACCATGTGCACAAAAGTTTCTTATTATTATTACTATCGTCACTATAACGTCATTTAACGTTACTATTTTACTAATGGAGATTAAATGTGCCAGACTTTTGTAATGTAACGTTTGAAATCGTATGTGCAATTAGATCGACCATTAAACAGAAAATATAAGGCAGTTGTAAGTATATCAATAAATACTTCCCATCATGCCAAGCGGACGCCTTGATCTGGGTGTTGAAACATTGTCCATAATGTTCACAAAAATATAGTATTATTTTATGAAGCGGTCAATTTTATATTGCGCCATTGGATCTCTCAAATATTACCCAATCTTATATTTTTTGTTTCATGAGATTATTGGTGTCATCTGTCTGCCCCGAAGTGTTGTTGTCTTCAGATGTTATTATAAATGGCTGCCAGCCGTAGACCTGATTTATTTATAAATACCTCCCACGGCATTCGTGATCAGTTTACATTAATTATATAAATAGTTACGTGATCCGCATTGATTGATCTGGAGATCATCATCCCTGTAAAATCAGATGTGAACAATATGACCACACTGATCCGTAAACATTAATCATATAATAACTGTGTAACTACTATTAACTGTTTGACTAGTAAACTGTTCATTGGTCATAAGTGCAAAAAGTAATATTAAATGTCCCCTATTAAGTATGTACCTTGATTTGCATCGATTGTATTTGAGGATTATTGAATATAATATAATGTTTTTAGCATTAACTTTATTAGTATTGGTTGTAACTGCACTAGTATTCTGATACCTCTGTTAATATACTATTCATATGTTAGGTAAACACCGGCCCATTTAGCCTACCGTGTGCACAAAAGTGCCGTAAAACATCAATCATCATCATCATGTTCGGTAAACAAATATTTAATACAATTTTCACAGATTCACCTACTCATTATCACATTCACAATTTCTCAGGCAATCTTTTCCCGGCGTGAATACTACGTTTTCCATCACATGGTATTAAGTGAAGATTGTATTTGTCGGTGCAGTGCATGTAACGCCGTATTCATATTTCAAACGTTTTACTGGAATGGAATAAAATCTTCAGTAAGATCAATAACATGGTTTAATCTATTTTAATCTATATCGACTACATATAAATGACCATGATGATGATACTGCTGCTGGTTCTGCTGATCGTGATGCTGATACTGCTGCTGGTGCTGCTGACCATGATGATGATACTGCTGCTGGTCCTGCTGATCGTGATGATGATACTGCTGCTGGTTCTGCTGACCATGATGATGATACTGGTGCTGGTTCTGCTGACCATGATGATGATACTGCTGCTGGTCCTGCTGATCGTGATGATGATACTGCTGCTGGTGCTGCTGACCATGATGATGATACTGCTGCTGGTTCTGCTGATCGTGATGCTGATACTGCTGCTGGTGCTGCTGACCATGATGATGATACTGCTGCTGGTTCTGCTGATCGTGATGCTGATACTGCTGCTGGTGCTGCTGACCATGATGATGATACTGCCTGCTGCTCCTGGTGTACTGCAGCAGTTGCTTTAATTGCTATAAACTGTTATCGCTATGTAATATATTGTGATTTATACTGACCTAATCAAGATAGTTCTTACAACGTCAATACATCATTTAAAGTGTCCCACATATTGACACAATCCGAATGTCTGTCTTATTCCAATAGGACAATTTTACTCATTCTGGTGACGGATGAAATGCTTCTCCTAAGACGATCACTAATTTAAATGTATACATCAAAAATTAATTTTGGCACTTTCCTCTCTCCTCGGGGATATTCACCAACTAAGTAATGCATCGAATTATCGTCCATGTATAATTATATTGAAAATAAACTATGTTGTGTGTGTAAATTATATAAAATGTGTAAAGAAATAAACTGATAACGGATACTTTTATATATGTATTATATGTTTTATCTTTTTGAAGGTAACCCTCATCAACATGACCATTATTGATTTTTCTGGACTAATGAACCGATTACTACCATAGCAGAAATTTACTTATCTGTTACATAACGAACCATGTATATTACCCTGGAAACGTTCATTAATAATAAATGCTATTACGACTACTTCAGTAGTTACAACCACATCTGAAAAAAAGTTTGAAAAATTTAATGTTTATGAAATAGTTCAAATTGATAACATTCAGTTAAATAGAAATAGATAAATCCGTTCTAAAATGCAAACTATCAAGACGTTTACCTAAGATATTCCCTATAATTATATTAATATTTATTTTCACTAAAGTGTTAGCAATTTGTGTGCCTTAACATATTATTAATAAATAGCACTTAGCTCTTTAACAAATCAACAGAAGTAATACTATGTATATAAATGGGGAGTAACCAACTGATAATACTGTGTTTTGAAATATGTGGTTAGGCAAATTAAATACTTTTATCTTGTAATTTAATGATGGGTAAATTTTATTTCATTGAATTGATATTTGAAATTAGAGCAAGTAATGTATATAACAGGCACACCTTAGTCATAAAGTTGTATTAAATACCATATTTTTACACACACTCATATATCCACCAAGTTTTCATTTCTCTATAAAAGCTAAGCGCTCAAGAATTGTTAATTTTCAAAATATAATTCTAGCCAATGATAAGTATATATTAGTGTATTTCATAATGAATAGATTTAAAAATTAAAAATAAATAATGCATTGCGTTATTTCTCAATTGGCAGATTTTTTCTATCTAACTGTATTTGTGCTCACGTGTTCGTAAATACTAGAGAGAGAAAAACGATAAGAAGAGCAGAAACTGCATTTATGGATTAAACTTGGAACATTAACTCAATATATGTTATCAAAGGGATACCAATTATCCTAAGATCTGATTAGCACAATGATTTTAATTTTCATTTTGTCTGATTATCCATAAAATAACAATAAATAATACAGTTGAATTTGGCTCTTTTTCGAATAATAAAATAAACACCTAACTGTAATGGTCCCAAAAATCCTTTACATATAACAATTTCATTTGCAAAGTTGCAATTGCTGGCACACAACATAAGTTGTATACACACACATATGAAACCACCTACAAACGTGGGGAGGCTTTTTGATTTAACTGGTAGCGCGGAGATTGTGGTTTGACATACCTAACCAAGTGAGGTAGAAATGATATAATTAACTGTAAGAATTAAAACATTTAATGGCGTTTTTGCAAACATGTAATATTTAAATGAAAATAAATAAATAAATCGAAATTTATCCGAAATAACTAGGTTAGATTAAAAAGGTTTCAAATTAACAAACAAACTACATGACGACACAAACAGCATGATCATATATTATTTTAAAAAACAGAGCTAATCATATCTACAACATATAAACACATGAGTCTGTACAATATTTATTTTTAGAAAAATATTCTTTAACGTACTTAATGGAAATGTGGATGGCCGTTTGTCACCGAGGACTTATTATCCATGTAATGTTTCCTCCTTTGTTCACCATTAAGCCACACATGTGTAAGCATCAGTGCCACTCGATAATTGCTTATTATATTGTCTATGGGTGATCATGATATGAACCGTGTCAAGTATTTGTCGATGAAATAAAGTCATAATGACTATATTACTGACATATGAAGACAAAAATCTTTCGTGTCTTTGTGAAAGTCTCAAATAGAAAATAAAGCTACGTGCTTCTATGTGAGAATTCATCCTTCAACGAAGATATCAGGCTTATCGCCTTATTTATGTAGGAACTAACCTCCATATTACATGAAAACCACACTAAATTGTTAACAATACCCATTCTTTCAAGGGTTGGCATGGTTATTATACTTTTAAAGTAGCAGAATCCTGAGTCAAAGTTCATTCAACCAAGAAGAAAATTCCTGGATAATAGGGAAGATTACATTGCTGATATACGGCTAAGGATTCACCAACTCGTCTAAAATTAAAATACAATAAACATGATCTATTTGGTTTCGTTACATTGTTTTAAATCAATACAAAATACTAGCCGTTGCACATTGATATATACGTCATTATCCAATAAACAGTATATGGATTATATTTCACAAAATCTTAAAACGTTCTTTAAAAAGTATATCCATATGTTTAATAATGATTTAAGAAAATCCACCATCTAAAATCATTTTTGGAAAAAGGCATTCTGTAATGAAAAAACCTTTGAACATAACAAAGCATATCGTTGTCAGACTTTATACTTTTAGAAGCAATAACTTGATTTTACGAACGTGTTTCATCACATCACTTGCCCTAATAGATAATTGGGCAATTGATATTGTGATCAAAGTATTTACACTATAAGTTGGGAGAAATCAATATATCGATGACCATTCAGTTATAATGTAATATTTTTTCTTTTATATAAAAACAAAGAAAGGTTGGAAACAATCAGCTCTAAAATAACGAAATATCATATATATAGTATACATCTTATTGTTGTTGTATGTGTGTATGTGAGTGAATGTGGTTGTATGTTTGTGTATGTATGAATGTATGTATGAATGTATGTATGTGTGTATATGTATGTGTGTGTATATGTATGTGTGTGTATATGTATGTGTGTGTATATGTGTGTGTATATGTGTATATGTGTGTGTATATGTGTGTGTATGTGTGTGTATGTGTGTGTGTGTATGAGTGTGTATGTGTGTATGGTGTATGTGTGTATGGTGTATGTGTGTATGGTGTATGTGTGTGTGTATGTATGTGTATGTATATATGTGTGTGTGTGTGTGTGTGTGTGTGTGTGTGTGTGTGTGTGTGTGTGTGTGTGTGTGTGTGTGTGTGTGTGTGTGTGTGTGTGTGTGTGTTTTAGCTGTGTATAATAAGGCACAGATAACCTCGAACCGTGAATTCAAACTCTGGACGTTTCCTCAGGGGACTGAATCCAGAGGGGGACTTTTCTTGCTGAGACATTTTTAATGTCTCACCAGCCCCTGCCGAACAAAAAAAACGAATCACCAAGCCGTGGATTTTGGGAGTAAAACACCCAAGTCAGATCACGGCAGTAGTGAGAATTTTTAGATTAATTATCTAAGCAGCCCTATTTATAGCTATTTTTCAATTGCTGTATTTTTCTTCAAAGCAATACTATATAAACTATATAACCCAATTGTTACCGTTTTCAAAGATCAGTTTTTAAACGGGCAGGCGTCATGAAGGACACTATTAAAACTATTTAGCTTAATTCTATTAAAAGACTGACATCTGCGCTGAAGCAGCCCGTTTTAGGGGTCATAGCTTCCGTACTGTTTGAAAAAAACCTGACCATATATATTATAATAAAAAAAAAAAGGGGAACCATTCAAAGGCGTTGTAAAAATAAATTTTAAATAATAATCCCAAAATAATATGTCTGTAAAACCCCTGTAATGATTTAAAAGATAATAATTATTTACTTGAAAGCGCCCTTTAAATAGGTGTTTTTTAGAAGAGATTTAAAATTTCAAGAGACGACACTTTTTATTTTTGCAGGCACCCTATTCTATAAAGTGGCGGCTGCAACACTAAACGCACTTTCCCTTTGAGGCCGAGACACAGGCATCTGCAATACTATCTGACGGGATGACCTGAGTTTTCGGGATGATTTCAATAAAGAAAGGTATTTGGCGCCATATCATTAATAGTTTTTAAAAGTTTTTAAACAGAATTTAAAATGGATATGCTGTCTAACAGGTAGCCAATGTAGTTTTTGAAGAATTGGGGTGATAGACATTTTTTAGTATTTGTTACAATGTGAGCTGCACTATTCTGAATTCGCAAGGGTTAATGTTATAATCAGATATGCCATATAACAGGGAGTTACAATAATCTATACGAGATGTAACAAAGGCATGGACTACAGTTACAAATGCTTCTTGTGTCAAGGATGGTTTTAAACAGTGGATATTCTTACGATGGTAGTAGGCAGCTCGGCATACTGATGTGACATGTTCAAGCATATTAATACATTGGTCCAAAATAACCCCTAGATTTTTTACTGACCCATTATCTAATCGAAGATGCACCCATCTCTAATGCTGGTGTCTTTAGGGATTTAACACAATGTGGTGATACCAAATATATAATATTTGTTTTATTATCATTTAGTTTTAGAAGATTTTGAGTCATCCATAGGCCGAATATCAGCATTACAATGTTCTAAATGTTTCAATGAAGAGGGGAAATTTAACTCATTGTCAGGATACAGTGATGTATATACAGCTGTGTGTCATCAGCATACAAGTGATATTTAACCCCATATCGCTGCGCAATGATCTCAAGAGGACGGGTATACGTTGTGAAAACCAGAGGACCAAGAACCGAACCCTGTGGTACACCAGATAACAAAAACTGAATGTCAGATAAAATACCACGAACAGACACTCTCTGGGAGTGTTCTTCCAGATAGGATCGAAACCATTCAAGTACTTTACCTGACAGACCAAACATGTATTTTAACCTAGAGAGAAGTACATTATGGTCAACTGTATCAAATGCAGCAGACAGGTCCAGATAAACAAGTAATTCTGGCTTAATTTCACCAATTGACATCATAATATATCATTTTCACTCGAACCTAGGCTGTTTCATTACTTTGACCACTTTTATAGGCAGACTCTAGTGATTCATTAAAGTTATTATTGATTAAATATTTGTTTAGGTGGAAAGCAACTGCCTTTTCTATAACTTTCGATAAAAATGTCAGATTTCAAACAGGTCTGTAATTGTTTGGAATATTACAGTCCATAGTGTGGTTTTTATTAATCGTTTTATGTGGGCAGCTTTAATGGATCTTGGGAAAACAGCCAGAGATAATGATTTATTAACTATATTTGCAATTGGGTTTATCAGAACATCCAGACAATCATTCACAAGCCATGTAGGCATAGGGTCAACTGCACAGAAAGCATTAGATGACTTTTTCAACAACTGTCTGATATCAGTCTCTGTAAAAGGCTCAAATATATCCATCATGGATATGCAGGACTCTTCTACCACTGGCTTACCCTGTGGTAAGGTGCTGAAATGGAATCCACTATGTATATTTAATATTATTTGACAGAAGAAGTTATTAAAACAATGGGCCTTATCTTTATCTGAGTTAATATTATTTGGAAAGACAGTTTGTCTTTTATGTAATACTTTATTCACAACACTGAAAACAGTCCTTTGATTTCCCTCGGATGCTTTGATCTTTTTATTATACTATTCTGATTTAGCAGAGTCAAAGGTATTTTTTGACAAGAATTTGACTGACCTTGAACTTTTCAAAATGAACACACAATCTGGTCCTGATCCACAGCCGCTCACAAAACCTTCTGTCTCTTTGCAGCCTGTATGTTCTTATTGTTCCATGGAAGCATTGGTCTGCTTGGCATTTCCTTTGTCCTTAAAGGTGCATGTTCATCTACAATGTCTCTCAATGTACTATCATAGAGATCCACCAGATGACCCACATCATCCGGTGGATCCACTACCAGAGAAAAGACTCGCAGATCGGCAAGAAAAGCCACCTTGTCAATTGACTTATATCTTCTAAATGAAATAACTTTAGCTGAAACAGATTGTTTCTGTAAATCAAATTGTCATCATCACGGGAGATGACAAGATCTAAGATGTGACCATGTCTGTGTGTTCATTCTTGGTCATGTTGCCTGATATTGGCAGATCTAAGAATGTATATACAAGTCCATGGACATCATTGTGATAACAGAAACGAAGAACAAAGCGTAATGCAAAGGAAATAAAATAGGATTTGACAGATGTTAGTTGACCTCTAAACCAAGAGATGGCTTTGTTCGGGCAAAGAGCTAAAGACCATTACGACAGAAAATTGAAAATTCTTAGTGTATCAACGCTTGATTCATGTTAAGTAGTATACGAAGCATAGAAGTAATATACGAACTTAAGAATATAATTATATGACACTAGATACACTACAACCTCATCGTTCTAGGAACTAATGTGCCTTTTTAGCTAAAATATTCCCATAATGAGACACCAAACAGTTAGAAGATAATTACCTGAGGTTTACCAGAAGCACTCATATAGATGATGGGTAACATTTTAATGTAGTTGTTTTACCAGCAAATATACTAAGATTAATAATGCAAATGAAATAGCAAACAAACGTCTATACCTAACAGTCATTCATTTGCATACGTATCAATTAGTCTAGCTTCATTATCTCGTGAGCCATTTCTGCAGAAAAAACTCACCAATAGTATATTTATATTTTTCATATAAAAATAAAAGAGAAACACTCATCTCATCCCTAACCGGGGAAAACATCGCGAAATGATTAATAAACTGATTCATATATAAAACATAGTTAAAAGACTAATGCATCTAAACATTGATTAAAGTTTACTTTCCCTTCAAAATACTATACTCAGTGCTCGGCATTATGCACTAGAGGATATGAAGTAGGTTTCACAATATTGTGTTCCAATCTACCGACTAGTTTAGTTTGACTTGTTTGGTTTCTGCTTCACTTTATGGTGAAAAGCGTTTTTGAATAATGGAGTTTGCTTTAGAAAACAGACCATCCTACTGTTCCTTACATGCCGAACACGATTACCAATATTTTTGGTCACAACTACAGCACTTCTATTTATTTCTTAGCTAGATGGACTACCAACACCCACACTTCATTGCGTCATCAATTTCAATACCTGTAAATGTAGAACGTTAATTGAAATGTGCGTTTATCTAAACCCAAAGCGTTTTGCAGCCCTAATATTTTACCAAAATGATCCGCTATCACACTGAATATAGAATTGTCCAATATTTATTAAGAACAATTCATACTTATACTATATTACTTAAATATTCACTGAAATTAGACACCCATCATTTCTATTTGAAGAATAGCTGGCGGATAAAACTATATATTGGAAAAGACAAAAAGTAATAAAACATACCTTTCGGGTGACTATGATCATAGTTAATTGAGTACATATATTTATATTATACACACATGTACTAGAATTTTTCGAATTGGGTTGTTTAGCCTCAGTAGAGGTCAGATGTGGAACATATGGCCGGATGTATCTACTGAGCGGGACACACCACATAAATACATGTTGAAACTGAATTATAGCCTATAGCTGGAAGGTTTGCAACACAGTACTGTAACTATGGAGCCTATCGGAATACCCTCTAGAAATAAATCAATATTTTAATGTTATTAATAGCGAAATCTCAAATAAGTGTATTCATAACGCAATTTGAAATGGTAAGCTATCCACATTATCGATTTCGGGGTGTATATTTAAAGATTCGTGTTGATATGATCATATTATAGGGTATCTTTTTCTAAGTGGGATACAGTTTACTGGTTATACCGTTTTAAATAAAGTGCAAAAGACAGTTTTATGTTAGATAACCCAGAACATTATAAAACATGATCAAACAAACAACAACAAAATTACAGAGTATACTCATCACAGAGATAATAAAGCTTTAAAAAAAATTTTTTTTTTCAATTTCTTTAATGAACATTGAGCAGTTAGTGTTAAATAATATAACCATGGTCCTTTGTGTAAACGTTATTGCAATCACGATTGGAAATAATATGCAAACCACGAAATATAAAAAATATTAAACTTTCTCTGTTAAAAAGTAATATTTTCATGATATCATACACTGAATTATTCATAAGTTAAAGCAAATTTGGGATGGAATTCTTAAAATGATTTTCACTGAAAAATAGCGATTCGATACCACTTACCCACCATATATTGTACATTTATCATTCGTCCATTTCATCATTAAGCAGTACACTCACTTTAGTTTAAAGCTGTAGTTTCAATGCTAATGCTACTAAGGCTTAATGCATGGGTTGAATTAAAGGGAGGACCCTAGTTTGAAATATTAAAGTAACTATTATATGAGAGGAACGTAGAGAGTGAATTAACGTATTGTTTATTCCACACTTTATTTTGGTTCAGATCAGTTGAATTGATTTTGTTAAGAAAACAAATCCGATTCGCCTGTCGTGAAATCAATAGTAGATTTTATTCTTCGAGAACAACAAAAATGAATTGATGGATATTTATCTGAATAGTATATTTCTAAAGTCGTTTCAGAAACTCACGTATTCATTAAAATAATAGAATATATGCATGACGAATGTGGGTTTACTTTTCGCCTCATTATAAAATAATCTGGTAAATTTGTATTCCTACTGCCACTTCAATAGTGATATTGTTAATGCACTGAGAATTGAATAGTTTATGGTGAGCCTTAAATAGTTATTTATTAAATTATTACCGCTGCGCTATATTTTGACTTGATTACGTACATAAGCGTCTTCATTGATGCAGAAATAAATCCTAACAAATCCTATCCATTTTTATACTTCTCAAATTTCGGCAATTACTGAACAATTTATAAGTAAAGAAATTAATTACTCTTAATACTAAATGGCATAGGTGCAGCCCAATCCTGCCATGTGTTGGCAATGCCCGGACGATCGCTTTATTCTCGGCACCTAATTTATTTATTTTCGTATTAACACCTAGGAGTTATTCTGACGTCAGGTAGGACTTTAGAAATACCCGAATAACCCATATAAACCTTTTTTTTCTTCCAGCCTAAGAGCATAATAGTTCACATAAGGTCAGGTATATAATACCATAGCATAAGAAAGGAATTAGAATTAGACAATTAGAAAGCGAAGTAATGCTCCATTTTCGGCAAAGGTCAGCTGCTTTACGTACAAGCTACCGGGAAAAGCTCAACATACCAGTTATCATAATAAGCTTCACATAAACTACTTCAATCTTCTTACTCATATACATATGTTCTATATTAGATTATTAAAAAGCAAGATGTCGACAAAAATAAGCATACATAAAAATAGAACTGGAGTTAAACTCTTAAAATCATTTTGAACGTCTATTGCAAAGCACTAAAAGTGAGAAAATACTGATATGAAACGGGAGTAAGTTATAGAAATTATATCCCGTTTTAGGATATATATATATATATATATATATATATATATATATATATATATATATATATATATATATATATATATATATATTAAAAGTGAAAGCAAACGAAAGAAAGAAGAGAGAGGGGAGAGAGAGAGAAAAAAGATAGTTAGCTAGATAGAGAGATATACAAAAAATAGAAACAGAGGGGTAACATGCACAAACTATTATGAGACGGACAGTCAGTGGATTGGTTGTTCGAATGGTCAGTTGCTTGGACGGGAGTATGGATGGATGAACAGTGAGATTAGCAAACATAATGACATACTTACAGACACAGGTAGATAGCTAGATATATATATATATATATATATATATATATATATATATATATATATAGATAGATAGATAGATAGATAGATAGATAGATAGATAGATAGATAGATAGATAGATAGACAGATATATAGATAGGTAGATTAGCCTTATATATGCCCTCAGCGTGTTAACAAACATTACAGTTTGTTCATAACAAAGAGAATGTACAATAACTCAGTATGGACTCACTGAAGTGATTTAACTAAAATAAAAACAAAGTAGCAATACTGCACAATGGTTAAGTAATGACAATATACCAGTGGAATTAAACAAATATATCGTTTTATGCAAAAGGTAACATCTAACCTCAAAGCAAATATATTTCAGCACTTTATAAAGCCGTGCTTAATCTGATGGAAACTGGCAAAATTTCGTATAATCGTTGTATCGTATATAATCCATTAATCCGTGTAATTGGGAAAGATTATGTCAGAAAACGTAATATTTATTAATCGTTATATACTTCACGAATGTCAAGTCACAGGCCATTGACCCCATTCACTGGCTTGTTTATACAACAACATGTGTATATTATTTGGAGAGATTCAAATTTAGTGTATATTTATGGGACGTCTAAGACGATATAATAATACTGATGATTTCGTATTATTTCTATACAATGTGGATTGGAAATAGTGCATACAATTTACATAGGAAAATCAATAACACAAATATAAAATGATTTCGTGTGAAGACAATTTTCTGGTTACAAAATCTTCAGTGAAACCTTTGCCTTAATTCATGAAGGCAAGTAATCTAAGAGCACATGCAAGAGCAAAACAGGTATAGAGCAATCTAATAATGATAGAAGGCGATAATGGTACTTGTAAAGGAGCTGTAGAGTAATTTCGCTCCGTCATTCAACACAAATAATATCACCCATTGCACAAAACCCTAATCACAGAAGGACAATATTCCTAACTAAGCAGGTCAGTATAAATTTGATATTATGAAATCAATGTAACACCAATGATTAGTTATCTAGTACTCTAAGTACTACTTGTTAAACTAACCTCTTTGGGGTACTGTTTTGCCAATATTAACACACATATATATATATATATATATATATATATATATATATATATATATATATATATATATATTCAAAATCTCATCACACTAATTCGATGAAGACATATTTTACAATGACTAATACACGATTGCCTTTTAAATTATTACCTATCATCTCTGACAGAAAGAGTCATGCATGTCTGTGCGTGGGTCAACGTATTTAATCTGTAAATGAAGCAAAAGTCTTGAACCGTTTCTTCATTACAAAGACTAACCAACATCCTATTTTTTCATATAATTCTTTATAACATGAAACAAGATGAACATGCACTAAATTATGAAGCTACGGAAATGGTAGGTTTTAGTTATTAAATATGAGTAGAGCATCATTACTTGCATTTTCCCAAATCAGATTAGAAACTAAATTAAAAAAGATTTTACCAAATGAAGGAAATGGAATAACTGTTACATAACGTCTTGGCAGCCAAACCGGTTGCAAAAACAGAATAAGCACTAAGATGGAACGATATTACAATGCACGTAAAGCACTCAGAATAAATTAAATTTCAGTAAAGATGTTTCTTTTGATTAAGGTTAACGATGACAGATTGCTGAAGAAAATACTTGAGATGAGGGGTGCAGTGGGTGCAGTTGTGTTTTGTAATTACTTCACCGGCAAGTAATCTAAGATAATTAGAAGTTTACTCAAACGTTTACAGTCGTACATTATTATTTAACTTCACTCGAACCATGTTAAGAGAATTAAAGTGAATATGACAACAGATGGACTTACACACTCTTATAATTAGGTTAGTTTTATATAATTCTATAGAAATACTATAATGGCTACTACAGGTTGTAAAAGGAAATAATAGTAACATATCTTGGAAACGTTGCTAATATTGATTGTGTTGTAGTTACACTATTGTAGACTGGGAAGAGGGAGCTAGGGAGAGTCTACCTGTTGGAGAAAAGGATGCAGCGACAGACAGACAGACAGTCGTCATGCAGGCAGACAAATGGAGAACAGGCAGGCAGCGAGAAGCAGGTTAACGCCTATCAATACATGTAATGGGTGAAGATATTCCTTACGCCAAAGCGGCCCCGGATTACTACCTACAAAGGATACTTCCAGAGAACAGACAATACTTCAATCACTATAAAATATGCAGATTTCTTATGAAAGGAACATAGTTATGACATCACTTGTTTACTTATGTCTTTATTTGACATGGTACTGTTTCTCATCCAGATATTCGTATTCTTACTTTAATATTTTGGAGCGGGGAAAGAGATAGCCAAAATGCATTTATCACGTCTCATAGAAAGGAATGCTACTATGTCAACCAGAAAACGTTTGAGAAACATATAGATGCACAAACTAATCAGTAAGTCTAGCTCATTAAGCTAAAGTGATTTTAGAATCTTTCGTTTGCCGGCTGATTTCCACAAATTCAAACATAGAGTACATTGATTGCAGAATAACTAGGCCTCACTAGGTGGTCTTCTTTCGTCATTGCCTTTAGTTCGACAGTAATACAACCTCATTCTTGGCGCAGAAAAGATCAAACACGTGGTAATAAACAGTCTTGCTTGGCCAAGGTAATCCCCTTAAGCGACTCAAGCCTTCTTTCACCTACTTGCCAATTACCCGATCCCAATGTCAGCCATGTCGCTTCGGCAGCCACGAGGAAACGTGTGTTCGCACTGCAGTATCCCGTCGAACAGTCAGTGTCCTTGGTGATAGGACACGTACACAATTAGTCAAAAGACGTTGAAATATTAGCTTTATTTTAGCACGCCCGTATCCGCGTTATGATGTCGTCATACTATTCAGATATATCAAATTAGTTTTCCTCATCCAAGGTTATTAACAATGGACATGCTGGTTTATATAGTTCTTAGCATATCTTCAAAAGAACATTACTTTGCATTGTACCTAATCTGAGAAACGATACAAACTGACATTCATAGGGTTATGTGATAGTCATTTAAACGAATAAAATTGTGACCTGAAATTAAGTGGCGCGCTAATAATAACTTAGAGCTATTAGTTGAAATTAGCACAAAACCTATTTTTACTATCAAAGGTTGTCACTGAGCATTAAGTGGATACTAGAACAAAATATGCTGTTATTATCACAATAATAGCAATACTAAATATTGACAGCTGTACTACTACAACAACAACAATTACTACTACTACTACTACTACTAGTAGTAGTGATACTACTACTAGTGGTTGTACTACTACTACTACTACAAATTATCCTACTATTCAAATTACCTTTACTAATTATAATTATTTTACTACTAGCATTTATTACCGGCATTATTATTATTATTATTATTGGTGACCCATCACCATTATATACATATATGAACTTAGTAGCAGCAGAAGTAGCAGTATAATGGTGAACAATTACAACAGTATCAATTCTTACATAACTAGTATCAATAAAAGGACCATTATCAATAGCCATTATAATATTAGTTTGCTTAACGTAAATAAGAAAGGTAAAAGGAGTACAAATGGCAGAATAATAATAATAATAATGGCCGAATAATGGCCGAAATGGCAGTTATGTTAAGTGGCTAGCATCCTGAAATGAGGCAGACGCGTATGTCGTTTATACCTTCACCACGGGCACTAATTATAAATTAATTTATAATTTATAATATAGGGCATATAGTCGGTGAGGAAACCGTGGACAGTTGCCTGGTTGGATGAACAACTACTCCTACTTTAGTGCCACGGCCACAATTGGAACCTCCGACCTACCCGCACAGATTGACCACAATCATGGGTAAATAGTCCCACACTCCACCCGTGATGCCAAACAGTCGTTAGCAGATGTGTGTTAGGAGTAATTGTATGTGTAATTAATTATATAGGTTCATTACTTCTCTTTTATATACATACTTTATTCTCATCTCTGTTAATATGATTTCTACTGCTACAACTTCTGTAAATATTCTAATGATGTTTTCTTTCAAAGTATACTAACGCTTAGAGTCGAACCGATGAATATTGGTTGGTTTACTTTTTTTCCTTAGCCTCGGCCTGGGTGGCACTTGGGACAATTGGCCGAGAGGCGACCCGTTGAGGGGAAAATCTGCCTCATAGAAATGGAGATATATCCCTTTGTTGACTTATGAATAGTTTATTTTACAGCCTCTCGGCCATTTCTTTTCTAGATATCTTATTTATGCCTAAAGGGAAACCTCCCGCATATGGAATAACATTCGGAAATCGCGCGATTGGTAACCATGAGATTAATTTTTGCGTAACAAAATGGATGATGAATCATTAATATGACGGCAAACACCTAAATCTTATTTGATGAGACTCTCGAACCAAATAAATAAATAAATAATCAACTTAATTATCTTAATCAACTTCTCTCATATGCGTTACACCTAACACAAATATATTTGTTCTGGTCGACAGAGAGTACAAAATATGCTAATTTAAATTAGTGTATTGTTTTAGTATCACACAATATTCCCTTATACGATGTAAGTTTAATGCGGCGAGGCAGTTTATTCCATAGCCTTGGAGCTGATACTCAAATACGTTTCTCTCCGTGCATTGCTGTAAGGCTTTTAACAATATTCAAACGAATACACGACTCAGATATCAAGAGGTTCATTCGTTTATATTCTTTTGTCTCAGATTGCTCAGATAGAGTAATGTTGTTCCACTCAGTAATTAGAATGTGTGAAACATGATCTTGTATATTGATCTGAATTATACAGGAAGTCAGTACAGGTGGAACGAAAGTAGTGTTGTATGTTTCGTTTTGTAGGTGATTGTTGCCAGACGTGCAACATAGTCCTGTACATCAAAGGCTATATTATATGTCAATGCATAACCATAGACCGGTCGAGAAATGATATGGGCTTAGACTAAAGTTTGATTATTTATGTACATCAGGTTAGGCCCTATGTAATGTAAATATATATATATATATATATATATATATATATATATATATATATATATATACATATATATATTTGTTAATTGCATAACTCGATTAGCTGTCGAGCTTACTCAGCTGATACTATAATTGCAATGTGAAATCATAATTAACCAACATTCATGAAAATGATCTATACATTATAAACTTTATACCTAATTCATAATAATTCATTAGTCATCAATCACTCTGATACATGTCTGTATCAGCAGATTTAGGAATTCTTCTCTGTCCTACAGTAAGTGATGTTTCAGATCTTCGCACAGGTTGATCATTCACATTTGTTTTCCCTGGCTTTGTTAGCTAAGCGAAGTATTAGATTATTGGGCATCTTCAGCCAACTCAAAGATTATTTTCAGTATTCATTGATCTAAAAGCGCCATAGTTTACACACAATAATTTACACAGTTAATATTTCGTCAAGAAGCAATCTTAGCTTTTCTTCTCTGGTCTATTGACAGGCACAGTAGTTTGATGCAGCGATTTGTCAGTTGTCACGCAACATTGACCCAGAAGGTTTGTTGTCACCTGGCGTCTACCTGGAAGTAGTTCATGTTCAGGTGCGTTCAACTTGAATAGTGAATAAAATCACCCCATACTTTGTCCAAAACAATTATCTATAAAAGATCAAAATCACAAAGATTTTTTTTAATGAAATATAACCCGTAAAAATGTAAGCTCCAAATAAATGTTCGTAACTTATATCATTATTACTTAGTGAAGATCCCTCATATACGGCGCATCAATTAATGAAAACCACGGAATTAGATGTTGTCATACCATAGGTTATTAATTTTCATCTATTTTACTCCAAAGAATGTTATATATATATATATATATATAACATAATTTCCGATTATATCACCTTTTGGCTGTAATAAACGTGACAACACAATGAAGAACTTGGCCGCTTTAATCAAACCAGATTGGAAGATAGGTTATGTAATATTTGTGAGGAAGATTTTGTTGAGGATGAAATTAATTTTATGTGTGTATGCTAAATGTATCGAGCAAAAAAAGAGAACACTTCTAACTGAAAATTTCAAATAAATATCTAAAATGTAAACGCATTTAAACACATTTGATAAATGTATTTATATTATGAAGTATGCCAATCATCATTTTGCTCTCTTTTATATAAATGAAAAACAGGTAGCACTTGTTCTCAAGCTCAGATATATGTAACTCACCAATAAGCCTGTAAGGCTGGGTGTATGTTATTACTGTCAGTATAACAAAATATATTTGACTTGACTACAATAAATTACAGTGATCATTGTTATCAACGAGTTGAGGTGCAAATATTTGTATTATTTAGTGTCACTGACATTGTTACAAACTCTACTCTGGAAGATCGTGAAAACCGAAAAATAATTATTAATTATGACATTAATTTCAACTTTAAAACGAATATGCCTTCATTTTATGAATACCAAGACACTGCGCTATACAAACAATGGATAGTATTCAAGCAAACTGCCCTTTTTATTCATGACATTTTCCATTAAATAGTTATATTTCAAAATTCAGTCTATAGAATCTACGTATCTGATTAATGATAATTCTGGAAAATATGTGGCTGTATATTGGAATCATCACAGTATAATTGTTTGATGTTTTCATAGCCAAGAATATTAATAATAGCATACTGATATGATAATTGTGTTATTCCTGTGAGAGTTATTCAAATAAAGTGTACAATGTACACACAATTACTGGAATTTGGTACTTAATAGTATGGAAGGATCGATTTTAGAAACCAGTATTATTTATCGCAATAAGGTTAGTGTGAAAGTACTGACTGAATATTTGTTCATCATTCTGAAACAATACTCCAGAAATGGTAAGCATTGTCAGAATTCCTGTCTTATTTAATAAGAATTCTCTTAACATCTTAATACCAATTATCTCATGTCGTATTGTAATACAAGCCTAATGAAGACGTACAAGTAACACATGACCAAATGTTATTTGATAACCATTGTGCCATTCACATCTGTCAGACATTGTTATGTAAACCTTTTAGCCTCAAGGAGAATAGTCGTTATTTATAAAGGAAACATTCCGTGGGGTACTAAGTTTGGACGTGAATGAACGTTCGTCACTAAAGCTAATTACAATTTTCTAATAGCACTATGATAAACATGCTACTGGGGATAGAAACGGTAAACGGGAATAAATATGTACTTAAATATTACTATTTATCACGGAATACGACAGCTACCAGGACAAGTACAGGACATTCCTCGTATAAGAAGCTTAATTGTGTTGATCAACAGAATGGCAACGTGTTGTGAAGATAATATTATTTTAAACTATATCTGTCCGCTGAATATATTTAGTTGTGTGTGTGTGTATTGGTAACATATAAACTCTTTGACAGAGTAATTAGTTTTTCCAGAATATATTCAAGCACTGTACCGTTGCTTCTCTCTATCAACTCCAGACCTTGTCTCAGATGAAGATATTATTTCCTGTCTTACATTTTAAATAAAAAATTTACATTAAATTATCTAATAACCTTTGGGTTTCTTACAATAAATTTTAAAACAATAACAAAAACTCTATAATAACTGAAAGTTTAGAGCAAGGCAGTAACGGTTTAGGAATAAAGATACAACGTCATGAATTACGAGCTGATTAAATTCCGATCAATACACTTAAATACCTATTCATTATAATATTAAATAATAAGCGAATAATAGATATGTATTATTCTCAAATGGTCTCATTTTAATTCTCCATTATAATCGTAAATATGTTAATACAGTAAATTATCAATGATAAGATAATTGCATGTAAGAGTTATTTAATAATTTTTTCTATTATCATATGTACACGTTGGCATCCATTCATAACTTTCGCCAGTAACAATATTTCACAAAATATTTTTTATACTAACCAATACATGCTCTTTAGGTTGGGCCACTTGCGATACTTAGCTGGTTGAAAGCCCGGAATTCAATTAAGTGTGTGTGCTTTGTGAATGTAGTATTTACTTTGCTTCAGTATAAATACTCTACTTCTTGCATGCAATATTTTCTATTGACTGAACGATAAATATTTAATAAATCTGAATAAAGTCACGAAAGAAATGTTTATTTCTCCTAAGATTAATGGGTAAATATTAATTTAAGAACAGTACATAAATTAGTAGTTATTGTCGATAACATTAACAGCATACATCATATTATGTTAACTTACTAAAGTGTATTTGTTGGTATCCAAAAACATAGCCAATTATTCATTTCCATTAATTTAAAAAAGCACGTTTTAGTACCCATGTTGAAAAGAAAATTTTAAACCTTTTTTAAAAAATTTTAATAAAACAATAACAAAAACTCTATAATAACTGAAAGTTTAGAGCAAGGCAGTAACGGTTTAGGAATAAAGATACAACGTCATGATTTATTACGAGCTGATATGAGCAGATTTCCTTAATGTATCAGATAAGGTGTTTATTGAATAAAACCGTCATTTGCAATAATAATGCATTTAAACATGAAAAGTTGTCTCTATATGGTTAATACCTGATGAATCGTCCAGAACCTATATTTACTATTCGTGAATCTCTGCGACAGTTTTTAATCGTGGGTTGTTTTCTACAGTTCTTCGCAACAAGAAATCACCTTTCATTAACAATCCTGAATGAGCTAACGCATAATATGTCCTATTGTAAATCTGAGTTAGTGTTAATACATTCTTTTATCTTATTTATCATATGATAAAGTATGATTGCATCGACAGAAATTATCTAAGATGAGATCTTTCGCTGACAGAGTGTACACTGCACCATCATCTTTCGACCCGTCAAACACCATATTGATTTCATAACATAACTATTATATTACAATACATGCTCTTTAGGTTGGGCCACTTGCGATACTTAGCTGGTTGAAAGCCCGGAATTCAATTAAGTGTGTGTGCTTTGTGAATGTAGTATTTACTTTGCTTCAGTATAAATACTCTACTTCTTGCATGCAATATTTTCTATTGACTGAACGATAAATATTTAATAAATCTGAATAAAGTCACGAAAGAAATGTTTATTTCTCCTAAGATTAATGGGTAAATATTAATTTAAGAACAGTACATAAATTAGTAGTTATTGTCGATAACATTAACAGCATACATCATATTATGTTAACTTACTAAAGTGTATTTGTTGGTATCCAAAAACAGGTCAAGGCCAATTATATTTCATTTCGTGCATACATTTATTGTAGCACAATTAGTACCCCTCATGTTGTAGCAAATATTTTCAGTATTTCTTCTTTCTTACAAAATGTTATTATAATATAAGATTTTTTATTTACATGTTTACTTTCAGAAAATACTATATGATTCTACGTTTTTTTTAAATTAATGTAATGAAAACATATATTTATTCGATAAGAACAAGTCCATTCTCAGTTCCCTGGAAATAACATACAAACAAATATATCGATTATCCCGAGTATTATTAATCGACTCTTATCTATCGTAATGGCTTCTGTTCAATAACATCCCAAAACAAATAACTGGCTGTTTTCTTTGATAGTAAATCAAACCTATAATAATTTATGTATACATGTATTTCACAATGTAAATCTTCTTTTTTTCTTCTTCTTAATATCCTTGTTCTTGTTCATTACTTTATGTTAATGTACTATGTATTGATATATATCATGTATATTTGTTGCCATCACATATCTTTTGTATATAACAGCTTGTTTGGCAGTGGGCAGCGGGGATGTCGGTTATTGATGGAATTAGTTATCCTTACATACGACAGCATTTCGCTTAATCAACTCAGGAAAGAAGCTGATTATAACTTGATATCTCTGTATGAAGATGATGATGAGGGTGGCATGACTGATGACTCGCCATTTCATTATATTAATAAAAGCGGTTGTAATTATTATGAGCCATTCCTGTTTTCAAATTTCAATGACATTATGCACAGTTCAATTTCATATTTCTTTCTTAATTATAGAGGTGTATCATCAAACTGGGAGTCCTTCCGAAATTGACTTTTTGAATTTCAAAAATGTAAACTCTCTTTTGATTTTATTGGGGTGAGTGAGGTTTACCATTGTGAAAATGATCAGCCCCTAGTGCTTCAGTGATGTCATAGCCTGATAACTCGTTGCCGTGAAAATGGACCCAAAGGTGGTGTAGGCCTCTTTGTGAAAGATGATCAAAATTTCAAAATACATGATGATTTAAGCGTTTTTATTCCCCATGTATTTGAATCTTTATTTATTGAAATTGTTTCATCGTCCAAATCATCAATTGTTGGAGTAATGTACAGACCAAATACTGCACCTAAAACAGATATCGATGTATTCTCATCTACACTACAAGATATAATGGATATTATAAATAACGAGCATAAACATGATGTTATTATGGGGGGATATGAATGTGAATTTATTGACATTTGGATCTCATCCTAAAACAAACAAATATCTTGAGAGTATTTTTTGCATGGTTTCTTACCAGTAATCACAAAGCCCACGGGACTGACACCCTCATCAGCCACTCTTATTGATCATATTTACACCAATAATATATCTAGTGTTACTGATGCTGGTGTTATCGTCACTGATGTGGCTGATCATTTTGATAGTTTCTATGCACAAAAATGTAAATCATCTTGCATTCAGAAAAGTAATCAGAGACAAATAAGTCCTACTCTGAGGCAAACATAAATAGATTTTAAAATTACCCAAAGGAAGCCGATATTAGTAACATTCTAAACATTGACTGCCCAGAAAATTGCTTATGATGAGTTCATGAAAGTTTACAGAATCGCATTTGATAAGTGCCTTTCTTTTACGTTTAGTTAAAATACACAACAAATACATAAAGATAGATCCCTGGATTATCTTGGGACTTTCAAATAAATTAAAACATCCAACAGAACATAACATTAGTGTATTTAAAAAGCATAATAACGTTTTCAATATACTGAAAGGTAACATGAAAATTCAATACGATAAATCAATCCTGACTGAAAATAAACACGATATGAAAAAAACCTGGTCCATATTAAAACAAGCTATTGGACAACAAATGACAAAACAAGTTTGTCTCTTTCATTTTCAATTAATGGCCAAACTGTAACCAATAAATTGGAGGCAGCCGACGGTTTTAATGATTAGTTTTCTAATGTAGGTGAAATAACCAGTCAAAAAGATCACATGCCAAACCGAAGTTTGCATAGTATGTTATTAGAACCAGTTCTTCCATCTACTATTATTGAAACTACTCGAAATCTTAAATCTAAATCTAGTTTAGGCCACGAGAAAATATTAAGTAAGATACTGAAACGTTCTGTTAATATTATTGCCATGTCTATCACTCACATTATAAATAGATCTCTCGCTACCGGCTTAGTTCCAGGTAAATTGAAATTAGCTAAACTTATCCCCATTTTCAAGTCGGCAGACTCAAGCCAGATAAAAAGTATCACCCTATTAGCTTACTTCTGGTTTTCTCCAATCTGTTAGAAAAAATAATGTATAGCAAATTGATATCATTTTTGAATGCAAATAATATCCTATATAAGCACCAATTTCGTTAACGACACTCCACTATGCATACAATTATGCATTTGCTTAATCACTGTGCTCACAATAGTAGTAACATAAATCCCGAATATACCCTGGCTACTCTATGTGATCTCTCCAAAGCGTTCGATGTGATAAGTAAAAACATTCTTCTTCAGAAATTAAGTAATTGTGGTATTCGTGGCATAGCAAACAAATAGTTTGAAAATTACTTGTCCGATAGAACCAAATATGTTGAACTTGGCAATTCTAAGTCTTCCTTCGGATATATAAAGTGTGGCGTGCCACAAGGGTTCATCTTGGGTCCCTTACTTTATCGTGTTTATGTCAATGATATTGGTAAGTCTAGTAAATCAAGACAGTTAAACTACAAAAATGTGCAATTTACACCATCAATAAATCTGGATTAAACAGCCATACTGATCCGTTATTCAAACGGTCTGGTATTTTAAAACTGAAGGATTTATATCAATACCAAACAACCTTGTTTATGCTCGATTTTATTATTAATAGACTACCACTATCATTTAATGCGACATTCCAATTTAACCATCAGATTCAAAATATCCACACAACTAAACAAACTAATTTACTTCATATCACACGTTGCGAGTGCAAGTTTGCTAGCAAACTTCCATTATATGCCTTTCAACTTATATTGAACAAATGGTATAGTATGATTCCAAATAATTCATCCCGAGCACATACCAAGCACCAATTGAAAACATATTACTCGAGTGCTTACCATAGCTCTGTTAAATGCACCTGTGGTTATTGTAATGATTGTGGCTCAAATTAGTGTTGTAGTTTGCTCTATTTAATGGCTGTCTATTTTGTCATGCTACGTTGGTGTCCTCGTCTCTGTTTGCTATGTTATATAAATTGTCCTGGTTTGTCTCCGATACAAGTATGTTTTAACTATTATTTACGATAACACGAATTCATTCCTTCTCATTGCCAAATTAATCGGTTTCATATTTCTCGTGTTCTGATGAAATTAGATATGTGAAAGCGTAGATGTGACACATAGCATATTGACTTATTTAACTTTTACTATTCAGTACCCAAAACTCATTATTCAAGTGCTATAATACAACAACACATGTCAATCAAGTCCATGTCAATACCCTACAACCATATGGCAATATAAACAAATTATCATTGAGTTGTTCTGCACCATGGAGAATGTTTAGTACTTCGAAAATAGTTTAATGAATATTTATAACCACTATTTTCTAGCCTTAAGATTTAAACTAATTCATAACGTTATTATGTTATGGATAGTGACCATATTCACGGCACTCACATCAATGCCAGCAATATGCCATTCTTGAGTTTGACGAAATAAATAAAGTCAAATTGTTAAAAATACTGATGGATGTGGCAAATGTCGTTGAACTTGGTGATCTCTCGTCATATATATATATATATATATATATATATATATATATATATGTGTGTGTGTGTGTGTGTGTGTGTGTGTGTGTGTGTGTGTGTGTGTTTTGTGTGTGTGTGTTGTGTGTGTGTGTGTGTGTGTGTGTGTGTGTGTGTGTGTGTGTGTGTGTGTGTGTGTGTGTGTGTGTGTGTGTGTGTGTGTGTGTGTGTGTGTGTGTGTGTGTGTGTTCCAGACAACTCGTCATTTCCTATTTTTAATATAATTAAATCACTAGTCATAATTATTTAATCGCTACAAATACTATATCTTATAAATGGTTTAGTCGTGGTCATGAAACTGTGTACTTCCAAGACTTTCTTCACTAAAAATAGCAATACTATTAATCTAAATGAAAGGGTTTGGACCAGATGTAATTTGCCTGTTACGGGTAAGAATAAATCTGACATCCGTGGAACTGAAAGAAAATGTGTTGATAACATGAAACAATAAGACACCGCAGTTAAAACTAAATAACAATAAGCTGGCAGAAATGTTTAGCCAAACTAATATCTAAAACTCTGACGATTAATGTTTGTTTTATTCGCATACCGTGTAATCCATGTTAACGCTCGATTATGTGCAAAGCATAACAGATAGTTGGTATACTTTATATAATTTAATAGTTTTTAATCGTATGAGGGAAGTGCCAGAACAATAAGATTAAAACGTTTTATTACAGTCAGTCATTTCCTCTTTTAAGAACTGAAGAAATAAATAATGTTTTACATTATTGCACCGAGAAACAGAAGATTATAATTGGACTTAACATGAAAGTAATAGAAACCTATTTGTCGTTATTTATCCTTTATATCGAAGGATGTATGATGAATGCATTAGATGTATCGGGATCCTACTTTTGTCTATACTGGACTAGGAGAAGAACTGTTTACGTAATGTTCTTATTATTAGAGGAACAATCTTCAAATAGATGAGGGGATGCTGATAAGTCGTCTATCTCTCTGTAAAATTTACTTTGTAAAAGTTAAGTAATTGCCCGAACGCTTTATTTACACGACCTTTGATACTTTGTATGATCTTTTGTTATATGACAATGATAACGGCATTGATAGTGACGTCATGAAATAGGTGATGCTATTAATGTTGATGTTCATGTCATTCCTATTTTTATAAATTGATGCAAAACGCAATTTATTGGGAAAATAAGTTATAGTCTAATTTTAATTTTGAATTCGTCTAAACATTTATACTTTTATAATCACAACAATTATCTCTACAAATACATTTCCTATTTGTAATATTATAATTTTGTTCTTTGCTTATTATGCTTTCAGTCAACTTCAATACTTGTTACTAATATAGTGTTTTGTGAAGATTTTTGGATCGAATGTTCAGACACAGTGGTATGCCCATCTTTGGCTTATTCAACTCGAGAAGTTTAAAATATATAGATTCTTTAGTAATTGGTATACTTATTAATTGATTATGAGGGTTTTTTTTAAATTATTTACTAATAAACAATCATTTTCAGAACATAAAATCATGCATAAATAGCTGTTAATTTTATCGATAGATGATTAGTTTTTTTCTCATATTATTAGCTCTATGGTCAACATATAACCTTCGTAACTCATACATTACAAGATACTGCTATGTCATAATCAATCCAGTTTGCTCATAGGATGTGGTTACTATAGGGAAGGGTCAGGGTTTTAAAGTGGCTAATACAACTTTATTTAACAACGTGTAATGCTGTTCCTATAGAAATATAGAAAGAACAGGAGTAAGACTTAGATGCTTGTTCATAGAACAGTTGCAGTTGTCTCTCCCCCAATTAAAAATATTACATTTACTTTACAATATTACAATGATAAATCATTAATAAATCTCGCAGCGCTGTGATCATTTATTATAATGCAAAGTTATTTCGATCATGTTACTCCAATCTAAAAGATGGGAAGAGCTTTAAAATAACACTGCCAAGATGGAGCCTCATTTAATTGACAACTGTGGCCAATATTTACAATTGTGATGGTTACGTTTCTAATCATAATTTACATGTCTTTCTACAGGTCTAAAGTGATTTCAATATTTTGTATTTCCAGTAAGAGCCTTCTAACTGAATTTTATGAATGCATTGTTTATTTATCTACCCTGGTTTATATTATATGATAAAACCATAAGTTCTTGTAGCCGTAAAGAGCTATGCATGCGTATGTTTTCTGTGTCTGAGTGTGTACATTTGTATAATGTTCCATACAAATATTAGTTGTAGACTCAAATAATAATACAAATTAGAAGAAAACAAATTAATAGAATATGCATATACCAAGTAACAATGATGTTTTTAAAAGGCCATAACTATTGTCATCACTTCAGGTTCTCATTTATGGCTGAGTGAACTAGTAGCCACATAACATGATTACAACTCTGGAGTCATAGAACCCGCATCCTTTCAGTGACGAGTCATACTCTCTAACAAACTGGGCCATAAGAACATATACTATTCATCCAGATTCGGCCTCCTATGTGGTATGAAGCAAAAATAACATCTGCAGTGTATGTGTCTGTCCACCAACTGGCCAGCATAATCCATACCAGACTGGACAAACGGCTGGTCAGGGCTATTAACATAAGAACATAAGCTTACACAGGCAGGATAGCTTGAATCCTTGTCAACAAGAACCACTACATATATATCATATTTCTGCTGCTGGAAGCTAGAACACAGTTTTCAATGTCATAAGCGATCTACTAAATTATGAATTGGCCTACCGTATCTTTCACACACAAGTACACACATAAACAAACATACACATATACAAATACACACATTATCCGAAAGCATGAAGAATACAAACACTCATAAAACCTATACAGCCATCAACCAGGCTTTTATTCATGTAAATATATTTAAACTTAAATTTATAGATCAACAATTATAAACAGAAACAAATCTAAACATACATATATTTATACTTCCATAATATTATTTATACCTAATAAGTATGATCTACTCATCAGCCTATGGTGCCCAGAATATCCTTTTCACCTAATATTAAGCGGAAGAGTGTACTCTATGATGTAAAAATACAACAATAATATGCTTTACTGAAACCTAACAGCTAACTTTCATATGTTTACATTCATCACGTACATAGTACTCGTCCACGTATAATCTTGTATCCTTAACTTTAATCAGAAAGGTGTGATATGATTTAATTTAAAGCGCCTATCGTCGTAATGTATTTGACTGATAATCGATAAGACGGATTTCAGGAATATCTGCGATACTGCACATGACAACTGGAGATTACAACAGTTATAAATTCAACAGTTTTCATATTCGGTTATAACCTAATTCCTCATAATATAGAAACAAAATGCTCCTAAGAGCTTAATTTTCATAGGGATGTTTGCCGAATTAGTATCTCATAATCTGATATAATGATTTGTATTTGAAAGTGAAGCAATAGTATTTAACATTGCAGGAAAATTAGAACAATATTTACACTGAAATAACTATTTTAGACATCTCAAAGCAATATGAGAGCATCAACTAGTGCAGTTAGAAGTGAGGAAATACCGTCTAATTTATTATATGGATTGCCCAAAAAATGGCTCGGGGTCTCACTAATGATGCTCCCTCTATGGAACTTTCGTTTGTCTGCATGGTTTTAGTAAAATAAATTCCAGATTGATACTTATGAAGCTTAGTATACTCAGCTTAACTCTAAAACAATATTTTTAGAAATTTGGCTGGCCTGTATGTGTAATTTTATGTACTAATTTATATATTAATTGCCTACTTATGATCGGGAGGAAAATAACTATTCTTAAAGAATGACAGTTCCCCAATATGAAATGTCATAACTACTAATTTGGGTCTGCCGTCAGTATTTCCATTCTGTTTTAATTATTTCGAGTATAACTCCTAAAACAACTATCCGCCAAGAGACAACAAATATATCAATTGTTTAATTAGTGTTGAATTGTAACACGTGTGAGGCTAAAACCTGTTGGCCATAGATCATTCCACCATACTGCACGACAGGTGTGAAATCATCTGCCAAATGGATTTAAACTTGGTTCCTCATTTAATATGCATAAATCTAGTTTAAAAAATAACTGTCTACGCCCAAATATTTTATCACACTATTGTACTTTAACTGTTTAATAATAGTAATATATGCATAGAGTATATTTTAGTGTAAAGTACCCCAGACAAATGTTCCTGAATAAGCTGCAAGCTAAATATCTATACCCCTGAATACAATATATTCATTTCCATTATAAGAGCCGTATTCAAGTTTAAGATTATTGCATCAAGAATGATTGTTGAATACATAACGGATATTCATGCATTTATTTCATAGGTTTTTTTATGTAATATATTAAGATATTTCTTTCCAAATTGCTCATAATTAGCCGGGTGTATGGATATTCCCTATAAATAACTTAACAATTGATTTTAATTCGAGGTAATGTTACTTATTTCAATTTATTTGATAATTGTTTCCTGAATTTGCTAATAGTTTACACAATACTAATATGACATTAGCTGCAAAGATTTATTTGTAATTATCTATGTATCAACGACGTGTGTTTGATTTGTCCAATGATTAAAACTTTATGAAAACGTTCATAATTACATATTAATGTAATTGTATAAGATAATAAATATACGGTATATTATCATTAAGATATATCCCTTTTTTTATAAGAGTGAAATTTCATATTATTGAAGTCTTTCAAACTGATTTAACTTTAATGAATTTAACTTCAATCTAGTTTAAATCTGAATCACGAAGCATCTATGTACTTCATTCAGTGGTTTAGGAAACATACCATGAATACAAGTTTTTTTGTAGAAATGTTAGATATAATTTGGTGATTTTATCAAATAAGCGGCTTTTTCGTAAACTGTGATCTATAAATCTGTGAGGAAATGTTAATTTTAATAAACAACTGATCAAATAAGCTCACGATGTTTTGAAAGTTAACATAAAAATCCAGCATTAAATTTAGTTCCACGTATGAAATTTAATGGTAATAGAATTAAGCCTAATAATAAAACCAGGACTTATTTTTATTATTCTTAGGAGAAGCGATAACTTAAAACATTCTGGCAAACCTATGTTACAAATTTGGGAATGTTATCGAAACAATTTAATTAACCCACTTGCATTTTCATGCTTAATGGTTCATTCAAAATATTACTCTTATTACAAATTTTGCAGTTTATCTTCAAAATGTAGGTTTCGTTTGTTTAGGTAATGATAATATAACATATTTAGTTTCGTGTGTTCTTCCAATTTCTTGAACATGTCATCTTCTTCAATGAAAAATAGATGTAAGAAAACTACACACGAAAGAGAGAATTGTTAAATTGTTTACGTATAGACAAAGCACAACGAATAAATAAATCGGACTGAAATGCCACAGTTGGATTAAATCGCTTCTGAACAGGTCTATCTTGGTATTACATCAAGTAATGGAAGCACAATTCAAATCGAATGTGACTTTACAAGGTGAGATTCAATTAGCTCTAGCTATTGCTCAAATGACCAGAAGTCAACAGACTACAAGATATGTCAGGTTAGGCATATCGTACATGTGACTACATTAATCAGAATTAGTTCCTGAATTTAGCAGACTATCCGTACACACTCGAAAATATTATTACATCACCCCAATTATTCAAAAAATAAATCTCATTAATTGTGTTATTATTATTCTATATCCTATGTTATATTGACCGAAGACCCAAGTAGGTCTCTACATGAGCATAGCCTAAATATCTCCCGTAATGCTGCTTTTAGATTATGCGTATATATATATATATATATATATATATATATATATATATATATATAACCAACCTGACCACTTCAGATTGTATTAGTGTTGTTATTTATATTTTTTGGATTCTCTAAAACTATTTTCAGAGTTACACCACTTTGAAGTGCCAATGGGTACCTCCAATTGTGTCTCTTTCCTAATTGGATTTATTCAAGTTCTATCAACTTTGCACGTTAATGGTTACCAATGTTCAATATGTACAATCACAATATCTTTACGTCAGAGTAATAATGAAATATATGACAAGCATGCACATATAAGGTGTTCTCAGAATTAAACCACAGAAATCTGACAAAATAATATTTTGTCTTATATGGGTTCATATCAGCATGTAGGATCACTGATAGGTGAAATCTAATTATGCCATATATCCATATGGTAACATAGAGGGGTACAATCTATATATCAGTATATTCCCTAAGATCAAAATGAGATACATGTTTTGTATGGGATGAATCGGAAGGAAGTCGTGGTGCTTGTGAAGTAGGAACGCGTCTCATTACGTGTGTGTGATCACTGCCACCTCTTCTCTGATACTTGCACCAGCCAGTGTGGTGTTGCAATGCAATTAGTATTGCTACTGGGAATATTATTTAACATATCATGTATCACAATAAAAATTAATGTATTGATATTGTGTTTTTTTTAATCGTCTATCAATCTCCCCATACTACATATATTTTTATTTGTGTAGAATAATAATAGTAATACACAATAACAACAATTTATTATTGCATTTTTATATATGTAAAAATATATTTACCACCAATATATTATAATCTATCATTTATCTGTCAATATGACGTATATTCTATGTACACTGGAAAACACTATTTATATAATGGTCCTTTTTGCAGAATTTGAATTTAACATTCAATTTCAAAGTCTGTCTGCCTAATGGTGTCATGGTGTAGATTGCATTTTTAGTTTAGTTGATTTTCTATTGTAGAAATGGGCCTGCCAAAAAGTACCATTTGAAGAGAGGACCTTTTTAAATTTTATGTTTTAGACATGCCCGTCACAATGTACCAGATAACAAAAACCGCTCTGACTAATTTACTTGAATGAGTTGACTACTCAGCATTTACATGTCATCATTACTAGGCAGAAAGAGTGTGTTCATGATAGACACAGACACACAGAAACTCAGCGACTCACATATACACACACATATTTGAGCGTACACACCCACAAAATTGAGTTCTCAGAACGTACTTGCTTCATATAGCTTATTGATGACATCACATACAGTAAGCAATATATATATATATATATATATATATATATATATATATATATATATATATAGAGTGATGTAGATAAAGTACTGACACATTTGTTTTTGGCAAGTATGTCCAACCAAAAGGTACTATCTTGTAGGTGGCTTCTTTTGGTAGGACGATTTACATACATAACACCTTCTGGCTAGCAATAAATATATTTTACTAAGATAGTGTTTTCCCCAATTTAATGTTTTATTATTCAATAATTAGAATGTTACTTAGACAATAATATATATCATACATCATCACCCAAAGACCTCATTGACGCATACAACGCAATTTTCATAAAAATGTGAGATTGCACCTTTTGGCTGTCATAGGTCAATATATATATATATATATATATATATATATATATATATATATATATATATATATATATATATATAAACTACACACATCACAACATGAAGTTGTTACAATAAGAGAGAGAGGGGGGTCAATTGCTGGAAAGACAGCCTGACAGACAAACACACAAACAACTGGACATACAGAACGTTATAGAGACATCGAAACAAGCATACATACATACATACATTTATACAGGCATAAATAGAATCAGGTTCAGACGACGTATGACTCTACTGTACCGAGAGAGTGGGTAATTTGCCATGAATGTCAGACTTTGCAACCAAATAATTATAACGTTACACTGAAAGGGCACAATACCGAAATGGGGCCATGGATATGTCTGTGCTATTTATTGGGTGTTAATATATCCTAATGGCTCTCTTTCCAGGAAAGCTCTTCAAACTCCTACATACGTATAAAGTATACTAGCGGCTATATATCTAGCACATAAAGTCAGATTCCTGGTCAGCTGGCAGATTTGGCCAATTTGTTTCATCAAATGGCACCTGGACAAGAATGGTGTCTCACCGACGAAGTATCTCAGATGATATCATTTCGTCATGGCCTTACATTCAACACATTCAAGACCTAAATATCAACCGTATATGCGCGAAAATAGTCACTCAGTTCGCTGGAAGTGTACACTGATCGGCTCAAGCTAGTCCCTATAGTGATCAAAACCATTATCTAGGCGCCTACTAAGCTGGAAAATAGTTTCGCACTCCAAGTATCATCTAGCTTAAATTAGCGACAGTAATGAAACGCTTATTCTCGCTGTATCATATGAGTTCCGACTCAGTTACTGTAATGATAGGACACCATATTCTATGAACAGTTGCATAATAGAATGATAAAACAAACAAATTAAAACAGTAGTGAAAACTTGAATTATTACGTAGTATATAACTAAGTAGGTGCCTGTCAACAGTAAACACTTTTAAATTTGCAATCAATAGTACGAAGCGAAACATTTAATTTTTAGCCATCATCTCAGAAACATCATTAAGAGATTACTGGGGATCTGTTTGATAACGGGCTATTAACCTTGTAAAGAAGTTCAGATTAGAATTTACAATTCACCTTCTATTTCGTCATAAAAGGATTAACTTTATGTTTGCTTGAATTTGTATCGTAAATAAAATTAACGTAATTTAATACGTTTAGAGTATCTAAGTGTTTTGGGGTAACATTGGTGAATATCTTACCATTTAAACAAAAATTCAAATCTACTGAAATGTAACTTCGAATGTTAGCTTTCACGGGTACAATGTAATACAAAACAGTATGATTAATTTTAAAATCGGATATTAATAATTTGATTATTTATGATGAGCTTTTGTAGGATGATGTATATGACGTAGCATGAAGCTTATCCCGATAAAGACGTATTACCCTATCACATGATCTGATACATCTAAGGATTCCTATTCCTAAAGGGATCTAAGCACTTACAACAGCATTTTCTTACCGTGACTTTAACTCGGATTGCCAGAAGAGTACATTAAGCCATTTAGTCAAGCAAGGATTATGTCTGCTAGCAGCAAGAAGAATGGCCATGGCAAATATTTGAATAAAAGCGACTAGTTTGGACTAAAATAGGTATTATTTTCTTGACCACTTAAACGCTGCCAGAATTTGCCACCTAGTCTTTATTCAACATTCTAAGTCATAATTATTTCTAACAGTTGTATTTTTTGTGAAATCCATAAATCTAACATAAATAACGATACTTACAACCCATTAGTTTAGTCATTCGACTCATATATCAGAGTGAATTATCAATCCATTTAAATTAACTTATTAGATTCAGTACGAAATATCAGGAGGAAAGTTAACCATTATTGCCGATAGCCTTCTAAAAAGACAATCCATTATTATGGAAAATTGCAAATTAAATTAGTCCAAATGAATAAATTTGACATATGAGATTGAGTAACCATTATCCAATCGTGATCCGAAATTCTAATCAGTTGCCTTTTAGTTAAGAAGTAAGATATTATATTATTGCTAATAATAATAATAATAATAATAATAATAATAATAATAATAATAATAAAAATAAAAATAATAATTTTATTTAAACAGCATTGTGATATGCGTAGTATTAACTGGAAAAGTAAAAAATACTTCGTAACAATAATAAATAAATTGGAAAAGTAAAACTTAAAATCTTCATTGTTCTCAATTATGTCAAATGTGTGCATATAAATAGCATTGTTACTGATTCATGAAGAGTACATACTTCCAGCTGAGCCTGGAACAAATTAGAAGAAGGGGATATCTAAATTACACAATTGGTAGCCCTTTTAGCTACTGACATCTAGCCCCTGTATTCGAACCCAAAACTGATTTATAAGTGATTCATGTTTCTCGCCATCTCATTACCACAGGAGTTTGTTTAATCCATTTAGCTAATTGTCTTTACAAAAGTGGCCGAAAAATAGCAACATTTCACAATTCCAAACAGGAAAACAACGACTGGGAAAACAATACTGAGGCTTTTAGTATTTGATAAAGACTGAAGGTCCCAATAAAGAGCTGTATTAGTAAGACGTAATACAAGATGGAATTCCATATCCAGTCATATGGAACAATCTTCAATGTATAGTCCACAGACAAATATTCAAATGTATTTATTTTAACTCTCTTTAACTGGTTTTAAATTAATCTTCTATTAAAAGCCACTCTGTATAAACAATGGATATGAACGAGGCCGTTTCGTTTAGAATTTTGTTTGATTATGTGCAATACTTGTCGAATTCACCTTTCTTCCGGAGATTTTCTAGAACAAAATATTATTTGTCTAACCGGCTCAATCTTCAAAAGCGGATAACCGAGTTCTAGCTTCTGTCCTTTCTAGGATATTTTTAGTACTGGTTTTCCTGCCATTTACCTACAGTTCAAACCATATCTACACCATGTGATGTTTCAACGTAGATTCCTCTCTTGTCTCATTAAACTGGAGCAAGGTTGTGGTCTATTTAGAATAATAAGGCAAAATATAAAACTATGTACACAACTCCTTATACCTTGTATGAAAAGTTGGCTATATAATTAGAGGTGAGATAAGTAATATTAATCTACTGAGATGACTGTATTTGTTATTGTTGGTGGTGGTAATTTTTGTGGGGGTGGGGGGATTACTAGCAATTATCTTGTTGTTTACCTTCAGCGAAGTATTACTCCCACGTTACAGTAAATATTTAATCGATTTTAAGGACAACATGTTTACTGAAACTTGTCAGCTAATGATACAACGAGACTATAAAGAATGCATATCAACATGATATGGAAATAAAGAGTTTTGTTTGGATAAACCTTTTAGTTTTGCAGACAAAGGTAAGTGTCATTATCTAATAGTTCATAATCAAAAACTTTTCATTTCCCCATAACCAGTTTAATGTTACCGTACTTAGTCCCACCAATAAATAAATATGTAATTCAAATGTGCTAAAATTGAATAAACCAAAGGATTTTCACGACAATATACTAATATTTGAAGCGGACTTGTTATTTTTCATGTGTAATTGTTGTTATATGTGGTGGATATAATATATATATATATATATATATTTATATATATATGTGTGTGTGTGTATGTATGTGTGTGTGTGTGTGTTTTAGCTGTGTATAATAAGGCACAGGCACAGAGAATCTCGAACCGTGAATTCAAACTCTGGACGTTTCTTCAGGGGACTGAATCCAGAGTGGCGACTTTTCTTGCTGAGACATGTGTAATGTCTCACCAGTCCCTAAGCCGCCAAGCAAAAACAAAATACGAATCACCTACAGCCGTGGAGTTTGGGAGTAGAACACCCAAGTCAGATCACGGCAGTAGTGAGAATTTTTAGATTAATTATCTAAGCAGCCCTATTTATAGCTATTTTTTAATTGCTGTATCTTTCTTCAAAGCAATACTATATAAACCATATAACCCAATTGTCACTGTCTTCAAAGATCAGTTTTTACAACGGGCAGGCGTCATGAAGCCACTACTTTTAAAACTGTTTATCTTAATTACTATTAAAAGACTGACATCTGCGCTGAAGCAGACCGTAATAGCGCGTCATAGCTTCCGTACTGTTTGAACTATGCTATCATTTTCAAACCTGACCTAATTTATGCTATTCTAACTATTGTAGTTCTTAAATGTTATTTATGACAAGCAGATTAGAGCTAATCTTGAATGTCATAGTACAAACTGGACATAACTGGACCTAGGAAAGATAATTCTATTCCCACATACAACCAAGGTGAATTATATAAGTTGTTATATAAAACCCACCAACCGCGCGAGCTGTGTCCAATGCCACCGCTCGAGATGCGATGCAGTGTTTCTATTCCTGAGTCAGGAGTACATGCTTTAAGAGCGTACTGTGTCTGCTACAGTCATTTAAATGCTGGATAACCAGGCCAAACACTTAAACGGCGTGCCTCCAAAGACGCAAATAGTGCACGGAATATACAGCTCTAGATCAACTTTTCTTTAAGAATGTGGTATAAAGAGTGTTATGCTTATAGCTATCATAAATTACATTTGCAATAAAGTGTTAGATGTTTGTGTTATCATCAGTATAATATTTACCATTATATGAATTTGTCATTTTGCTAAATAGCTATAAAACATCAAGCCAGTATCATCTAGTTTAGGCTTTACCTGCTAAACCGAAAATACGCTCCCCGACTACGTCAGTTCCAAATACATTTTACACATAACAATCTGATATGTAAGCGTGCCAGATCTTGTAAATAATAAAAGTTGTAATGCCAAACAATGAAACCCCCCCGCTCTACACACACATTTACTAATATGGAGCGTCTCCATTGTCTACGTGATATGGCGGTTGACCACCTATTTCTACAGCCTCAGTTAAACATTATGGCTGCGTATATTTGAAGGTGTTTTTGACATAAAGTCGATCGATCCCTATAGCTCAGTGTAACAAACATATAAACGATGACACACGCACACACGCACGCACACACACACGCACGCACGCACACACACACACATATATATATATATACATTTATATATATATATATATATATATATATTTATATATATGTGTGTGTTTTAGGGTACATAGTAAGAGGCAACAGGCACAGAGCATCAACATATCTAAACATCCTTCGAAACCTACCTCCATAAATCTAAATACAACTATATATACATTAATCTACAAATAAAATGTTCCATACCTCCACATATTGATAAATGTGTGCGTATACCTAAGCATGTGTCTGGTCTACTCATCAGCCTGTGGGAACCAGCTAATTCGCTTTTCGTTAGCGACAAATATGTCACACCCACAGGAAAGCGGCTACATGCAGGCTACGTACAAAAAGCGGAAGCACGTAAAAACATACCATTTGATACCACAGCTCGCAAAAAAACACGTGCGTGTGGTTCAATGGTGACTTGCTACATACATATCATAAACTATTTTGACACCACAGTTTACATTCAACAGTAATTTTCTGTGGTCCAAAAGAAACCTGTATATAAAGCATTTCGACACCTCAGATGCTGACCTCAGCTTTATTCTGGGTTCGAATAGCTGAATAAATCCTACCTATATGAACCGTGTATCAATACACGTCCGACTGGTCTGGCGTCGAAGTTCTTCTCTAACCTAACCTAGATATATGATATGATTTAATCAATTATCTCCCAAAAAGAACGGAACCTAAAATTATGCCAGACATGAATATACATTTTTGAACCAGACTTTCCAAATTCATATCTTTATTAACTTTAGCGATTCCTCGTCTTGTTATATACTACTGCCTATCAATATGATAGTACAAATAGAGTTTACTAGCATTTTGCCAATGCACCCAATTATGCTATTACCAATATCTGAGCAATAAGATGTCAGATTTCATAGATTTCACCCGTGACACGGTTAACTCTATTCACACCAAAATCACTTGTTAAACTTATCAAAATCCGTAATATACAGTAAAATACAGAAATCCGCCTTGATCCAATAACTGTTGTACTTTCAATTTTTTTTGACCAGATGCGAATTGTTATCTACGCACTATTTAATAAAATACAGATCTTTTTATAATTTTATTTATATGAACATTCAAATTTTGAAAACTCTTGCATTTTATATTAATTGTGATCTGAGTTATAATATTGCTGTGGCAGTACTCAATCGATATTATTTGATTGTTCAATAAAAGTGAATACACTCTTCATTGTTTAAAAAGGCCAGCATGCCACTGAAAATACAATATTATTTAAATTTAAGTTAATACGATTACATTTAACAAAAATACATTTATGTATCCTCTCATTGAACGGTCACGTATCCTTCTACAAGCATCGGAGAAGTTCATTTTCACTTATACATTCAAAGTATTAACTTTTGTTAGAAGAAAATTGCAAGAGTAGAGACTTATATTAAGCATTTTGAAAAAACCAAGACTCTCACAGCAACGAAAGTGACAGTGGTTCTGACCTTAAAGAAAACCTATTCCATCCAGTTTGGACACTAATCAACGATCTGCGATATATATAAAATTATCTAATTTGTCTGAACATAGGTTGACTTCCCTGTGGTATAGCCAGACATACACAAAATAAGCATCACCACTGGCTAATCTCACAAGATATAGATAATCAATGAATTAACCTCATGAACAATAATATAATTTCGAAAATCTGAAAGGAAAAAATATAAGCAGACCACATATACACTTGATAAGACTGATGCCCAGAAGCAGGAACGTACTGCAACCATATGCACAAAACACTTTAGTTCGAAGTAACATAGTAGAGGTCTAGTATTTACCCTCTCTGCAGCAGGTTATGAGTTACCAAACCGTGGTATATTCTGAAAGGAATTGGAATTTCACCATCTAATGACCTAACACTGCAAACTACCCGAAAATAGAACAATACTAGTGGAGACGGGGAACTATCCATCACTCTGCCAGTTGTGCATGTATATAAGGTGAATATGTACCACACAATAACACCCATGTTGGTTAACGGCACAAATACAGACACAGTTTTTATTATAGATATCTTCGCGAAATGGCCATCCACTATAGCTCGTTTAGATTAATTTAATGCTGATATTGTGACATATAGTGTATTATGTCGAATATATCCATAAAGCATCAGTGCTACAATTTGCGCTGATGAATGACAGTAGTGTTTGTCATATATATATAATATAATAATAATGCATGTTTATATAACGCCAGAACCAGGTAACCCTGTTCTGAGCCGCTGTACAGTATTATTATCCCTAACTCAGACCTGTTTCCACCCAGCACACATCTCAACTCCTAAGGAAGCATACAACACATGCTGCCATTATAGGCGCAAAGCGTTACTCAAACACATAGCCATAACGTCCTGTCAGGTACTCATTTTTATGGATGAGCGAACCAGTCGCCACATGAAAACATTGCAGCTCCCGGAGATTCGAATCCGCGACCCCTCGGCTACGAGTCCTACGCTCTAACTAACTACGCTATCACGGCTATCACACTAACCCAGTAATGGATAAAGTGCCCTATCCATGGATAATTAAGTCAGCTTTACAAACACCAAACACCAGGACTCTATGGAATTACTATTCGCCGATTTTAACATTTACCAAAGAGAATATCCAAAGAAGCTATCTCTGTAATGAAAGCAGCTTTACCACTAGATGCAATTTTATATATCAGGTATCAACGTTTCTTAAAATGACAACTGGCTATAAAACGATAGTGATCTGAGTTGATTCACCTACATTTAACACCTATTAAAATAGTGTCAATTGTCTTGTGATCGTAATGTTGTAGTGTGCCCAAGCATGCTTTCAAGGAAGACGCGATGAAAAGCAGGAGTTGAACGTTTCTAGGGTGGCTTATTTTGGTAGGTTATTGATACGAAGAGATCGCTCGGATACTTGCCAACACTCTCATATAGGAAGATCTCATCCAGTCTGGCAGGTCTGTGGCTCAGACAAACGAAACATTCGCAGATCCACCATTAAGACGAATATC
>JAODUP010001160.1:12500-30000 GCA_025642065.1 Paralvinella palmiformis | reverse complement strand
TTTATATCTGGCATTCAGATATACTTATGGTGTATCTTCATCACTGGGTACCTTCTGTCTGATATGTTTGCGACTTGTAGCTGCCTTGTAATCAATATATGGTAAGATTTATATTGTGTGTGTGTGCACACGCACGCGTGTGTATGTATGTATGTGTATATATATATGTGTGTGTGTGTGTGTGTGTGTGTGTGTGTGTGTGTGTGTGTGTGTGTGTGTGTGTGTGTGTGTGTGTGTGTGTGTGTGTGTGTGTGTGTGTGTGTGTGTGTGTGTGTGTGTGTGTTTTATGTTACATATAATAAAGGCGTGGGCTCAGGTTTTCGTGATGTTTATAATTCTTACAGAATTATGATCAAACGACTACTACCTAAATAGAATTTTTTATATATATTAGTACATATATAACGCAGCTATAACAGCAAATAAAGCATATATATCAGTACATATAATATCTATTATGATAATAACGACCGGTTTAGACCTAGTCAAGTCTTCATCAGGTTGCATAGAATGTCTAACGTTACCTTGCTTGCTTGTAGTTCGGGGAGTATCCCCAGGCTGTCGCTTGTTTGGCACAGTCTCTATGGTGGAGTTCTTCTCCGTAGAGTTTCTGTATCTGAAAATGACTTTGTAAAGTTCCTGTCCCGGATGTACCGGTGCCGAACCTTTACAAAATATTTACTGTGTGTTTGTTTTTTGCCAGATGTATGGGTCTTTTTTAAATAAGGGTATTATTATGTGTGGCGTGGCTGTGACTTTGCGTATTACAATGACTGCTTTTTCTGTGTCGGTTAGGTTGTGTTGTGCCGGAGTTAAGAGTTGTTTAAGAGGTTGTCGGCAGGCTGGGAAGACGGGACAATTAATTAGATAGTGGACGGGGTCGAAGTTTTGATTACAATGTAAGCAGAGTGCTTTATTATTTGGGCCGACAAAGCTTTTTGTGTGCACCCAGCAGCGGAGGCGGCGTATGTGTACGTCTGCTATTCTGTTATTTATGATGTGAATGCCGGGAACAATGGTTTTATTGTACCAGGTACTTAATTTGGCTGTGTCTTGATTTGGTGTTATTTGTTTGTGAAGATATTCTGTTATTATGTGTTTGTAGGCACCTGGTGTCTGTTCTGTGTGTAGGATGTTGGTTAGGTTAGTGGCTTCGTTGGCCAGAGCGTCGGCTCGTTCATTAACCTCGATATTTGTGTGGCTGGGAACCCAATGTAGAGTGGTTAGACTGCCACGTTGGCTTAATGCAGAGGCGCAGTTAATAATTTTCGTTGTGATTTCTGGATATGTTCGTGTTTTTGTTTGTGCCAGGATTTTGATGGCTGCCATCGAGTCTGAGTGTATGATTGTGTCTTCGTGTCTGTCTTGTGCCTCCCGCCATGCGAGGGCGGCGTGTATGGCGTGAAGTTCTGCTAGAGTGATTGGTGTGTGGTCGGGGAGTCTTCCACAGGGATTTCGGAGTGCTCCCTCCACAAAACAGGCCCAGGCAGATTTTCCATCCTGGCGGACACTGGCATCTGTGTAGATGTTTATTGCTGCCTGGTCTCTGTTCAGGGAAGAGATCCTGTCCGACGCCTCAGTGAATGCCCCTTGTGGGTCTTGGGTTTTTGATTTTCTGTTTACGATAATGATGGTCAATGGGTAGTCGCGCCATGGAGCAGTTTCCTTGGCATCCGGAGGGTGGATTGCTGGAATTCTCATGTCCCTTTGAATAGCAGCTGCTTTTATGGCCCAGCTTTTATTAATGTGTACTCTGGGGTCTTTGTGTAAGCTTTCTTGTATTTTAAATGTGATTTCTACTGGGTCCGGGTTTGTCGCTGTTCTTTGGCTGTGTCTCCTCTAATGAGATGGGCAATAGGGGGGATGCCGGATTCTCTGCTGATAAGGGCAGAGGGGGCAGTAGGGGGGAGTCCTAAGACATATTTAAGTGCAGTTCTTTGTGCTATTTCTATGTGTTTAATTGCCGTTTTAGATGCAAGTAGGTAGATTGGGGCCGCATAAAGAAGTATGGATTGAATTAGGGCTTTATAAAGATTAATAAGATTGTTTGTGTTTATTCCTACTTTAACATTAGAAATAATTTTTATTATGTTTAGTCGAGAGTAGATTTTTTGTTTTGTTTGTAGTGCGTGTTTGTTGAAATTGAGGTGGTTGTCTATGATGACGCCTAAGTATTTGTACTGTTTGACTATTTCAATGTCTTGTTTGCCTATATGGAAGGTGTTGTGTTGTTTTGAATTGGTGTTGAATGCAATTATTTTAGTTTTGGCGGTGGAGAAAAATAGACCTAGGTCATTGGCTTTAGATGCTGTTGTGTCGAGGGCGGTTTGTAGTTTTTTGGCCGGCCTTGGGCCGTGTGAAATAATGGCTATGTCGTCGGCATAAGCCAGGATGTCGACACATGGGGGTAAAGATGTGGAGATTAGTGCTGTAATTAGGGCGTTAAATAGTGTAGGTGAGAGGGCGGAGCCCTGTGGGGAGCCTGTAGTAAGTGGGTGTGAGTCAGATTTTACCCCTTGAACTGTAACTTTAATTTCTCTATTGTCTAGGAAGTCTTCTACCCACGATATCATTCTTCCCTTGATGCCCAGGGAGATTAAAGCGTCTAAGATGACGATGTGGTTAGCCCTTTCAAAGGCCTTATCTAGATCCAGAAAGGCAGTGTAGACTGTGCCGGATCGGGTTTTTCTTCTTCTGTTGGTGATTAAGTTTACTAAATGTAGAATTGGGTCGACAGTTGATCTGCCTTTTGTAACCCCGAAGAGATATTTTGGTCTGGGGAGTCTAACGTTACCATATTGCTCGAGGTTTATATACACAATTTTTCAATAGGAAGCCACGCACTTAATCCTTTAGTTCTTTTTAACAAAGGATGGGTGCTATTTTAATCTCTTTGTTCTACTTGTTCTACTTGTGAACTTACGTAACCCGGTGTTTTGAAAACATCCCAACGATAATTGAATAGAATTTATATGTTTGTACAGGTGTGAAAGTGCCCAACATAATAAGAAAATAAACCTAAATGTACTTCAAATGAATTAGTCGTAGCTTCCCATTTGACAATTGATATATAGATATCTCATTGCTTTACAAACATAGTAACGGTGGGTTGAGATTTTTGTGTTTCGGGCGATTGACGCTTTACTGAAGTTGTGTTTGTGATTAACTTTTCCAGAGCTTCAGGAGACATTCTATTTATTTTAAGGTATTTATTTCAACTTACTTGACACTAAATAACCCGAGAGGCTTTTATGTTTAGTGTAAGCTGTGATGATACTATATTGATAGTGTTCTAAATAACTCTTCGGTTGAAGTATCTTAAAATGTTTATTTATTATTCTTGAAGCCATATTGCCTGTTCTAGAAAACGGCATTATTAGAGCTACAGTGTCACCTTTTTCGGCCGATTCTAATATATCTTCCGAACGTTTTTTGTTTAACCCTGTTGGTTCTAATGATCCCAGGGTATCAATCCAAAAGTTTCTAGTTTTAGTCTATTAATTCGGTCCTGCCAATCAGAACCTGAGCTGTGTATTTGTTCAATCGGTATTAAAATATAATCACCGAGAGATGGACGGTTGTAATCAGGCAGAGAAGAGTTATCTGCGTGCACTTTTAAATGTGTATATAAAGAAGAAAGTCGATGTTTTCTTTCAATTGTAAATCTGTGGCCATCAGCTCTTATGCGAAGAGATGTACTAGTTTCGCCAACATATTGTTTATTACAGAAGTAGCATTGATAAGCATAAATAACGTTTGAAGAAGAGCAATCTTTATCTCCCATTATTACAAATGTTTTTTGGGTGACAGTGCTCGTAATATTTGAGCAATCACTTATTAGATGACACGTCATGCAGTTCATAATATTGCATGGTTTTGAACCCCAACGGCTGGTAGTTGGAATGCCGGTATTTGACCGACGTTGTTTTATTTGCAATTCCCTAACAGTTTTGCCTTTAATACCACGCATCCACCTTTTAGAGTAATTTCTTTTACACAAGGCTTGAAAAAGAATACCCCATGCCTTATCAAAGTCTTTTTCGTTAGAACATATTCTAAAAAATCGTATAATTTGCGATCTTAATAAACCTTTAAAGGTATGTTTGGGATGAAAAGAATGTTTGTGCAACATCTGATGAATATCGGTTGATTTAAAAAATACCTTGGTCAATAAGGTATTATTGTTTTTAAGGTCTTTGAATACAGTGGTATCTAAATAATTGACCGAATCAATACAGATAGAAGATTTAAATTTAATGGGTGGTTCATGTGTATTAAAAATATTTAGAAACTCAGAGAACGCATCTATCTATTCTACCTATCTATCTATATATCTATCTATCTATCTATCTATATATCTATCTATTTATCTATCTATCTTTCCATCCATCCATCTATCTAACTTTTATATATATATATATATATATATATATATATATATATATATATATATATATATATATATATAAAGGAAGGGTATATATGTGATGTAGCTCTAGATAATTTGTAAGCGTCCATAAAATTAATGTGTTCATTTACGCCAAGGAATGTTTTATGATAATTATTGATAGTATCCTTGACATTAATCAATATTACTCGAGTTTTGTAGTTTATGAAGTATTGAAGGGATATAAAAAGACAAACAGATAAGCAAAGAAATAGGCAGACTTAGAGACAGGCCGACATAAAGAAGCACATACAGACAGACAGCAACACACACACACACACAATCTTTACATGCTATCTTTTACACGCACGTGGATAGATGAATGTTGTTTGACGACACATCGCCACAATTTAGGCCATCCAGTGAAGTAATCGCTATATGATAATATTTATTTTGGTTTAGTGAATTTGAATATATCTGAATAATAGATTGATTTATCAGTGAGATTAAGCTCAAGAATATTAGACTGGATTAAGGTAAATGAAAAGTTTGGGATTAAGAAATATTAGATAATTAAACTTAATATAGACTGGAAAACGAAAAGGCTTATCAAAACAAGTGTCTTTTGTTTCGCTCCAATTTTGCGTCCAGGTTTTCTTTGGTTTGTATTCAGCCTATATTGTAAGGATCTTTTGCTAAAAATATTCGTACATAAGCTGCAGCCACCTAATGGAAAAATCCCATTACACCGCTTATAACAAACTGCACCGGGATAAATAATCCTTATCAGATTATCCTTAACAATCGATTAAATAGTTCCTTTAATGTGGATGTAATTTTGCGCTTGAAGTAAATCCCATCAACGTTGCCCCAATCCAACAAATATATATCCGACTAGATTAAAATTAAATATCTCGTATCCCATTATATTCCTAACCCGATGAATACAAACACACATAACATATTTTGAGATGCAATTCGCATTATTTTAGTTTATATAGCCGAGGGGTTGTTTACATCAGTTTCATGTTTTGCCTTATTATTTAATCAGCCCGTAGCCGTGTTCGAATAGAATGAGACAATAGAGGAATGTACGCTCAAAACATGTTCATCAGATCGTCTAGACGTGTTTTAATTTGTAGCTTTATTACTCCAGTTGAATGACAGAAAAAATAGTTCTATGAATAGCCCCAACAGATATAAGCTAAGATACGGTTATCCGTTTTTGAAGGTTAGATATAAACAGCTTAAACAAATATTATTTTATTCTGAACAATCTCCGGAAGAAAGTCGGATGTAACAAATATAATATAATGAGACTAAATATTTGTTTGTGTGCGATACGTAGAATAATTTTCCATATGAATGGATAAAGAATTCCGTCATATTCAGCGCAAGTCTTCACTGAGCGATATATTATTCACATTTCTGTTTGTTCATAGTATGTTATATGAATAATACAGCTTATGTATGCCTTTCAATCATAAGGAAATACTGAACATTTCTGGTTATTTATTCCCTGTAGGTTTCGTTAAATTCTAGTTTGAAAATGTGAACTGTTACTCATTCACGGTTACTTTTTACACACAGTTAGCTAAATTAACTTAACCCTATTCTCAGGTGATGAGCTGACGAGACGGATGAATTAATGTTCAGATGTAGAGCAATCGGGATTTGAACACCAGAGCTAAATGGCTGAAGTCAAATGTGCTAACAATGAACCCTTGCAGATGCCCTTATACTCATTTCTGCTATCATCAGATAACTTCGTATAATGTTTATTAACCTCTAACAATGCTATATATGTGCTCATTTATGTGTATACTAGGGTGCATAAACCTTTTAAGTTGTTTTTTCCTCCAAATTAAATTGTATCTTTTACGCTTTCCTTTACACTGTTTCAAATAATATTATGTTGTTCGTGGTGTTGTTTGTATAACATTATTACAAACATTAGTGTTGTCATTAATATAATAATTATTCATATTCATATTATTTTATTATTCAAGTTATTAATATCAGGGTAGTAGTATAGGTACCAGCAGCGGTAGCAGCAGAAATATTAGAGGTAATGACAGTATTAGTAGTAGTAGTAGTAGTAGTAGTAGTTATAGAAGTAGTAGTAGTAACATTATTATTATTATTATTATTATTATTATTATTAAAGTAGTAGTAGTAGTAGTAGTCGTTATACAAGTAGTAGTAATTTGTGTTGATATATAGAAATAGTATTTATAGTCATATTTTGCTTACCTAAATATGACGTATGTACGGGAAATTAAACCGATCGATTCTAAATAAAAACCGAGATTCAAAGTTAAACAATATTTGAAAGTTTTTACGACACCAGAAAATCCAAAGAAATATGAATGGTATTTGTATTACTTACACAGATTCCTCTTCTTATGAAACATAATTTACTATCGACTCTTGCTACAATAGTGTATATAGAATTTACTAGCATGTCATTATTGGGTTCAGCAAGATTTCAGATTTGATTAATTTTATGTTTGACATGACTAACACCAATTCCTACCAAATCACCTTTTTTTTCAAATTCAAATAGAGTAAAATATATTTCAATAAAACACACGTATTACAATGTGTGAGAGCGCGAATAAATATAGTCAGCCTTACTGGCAAAAAAATGCATAAATTATTTCTATTTTAATGCAATAACCATGAAACACTTTCTGTGAGGTGACCGTATAGTTTTCTGAATATTTGATAATCAATGTGTCTCCGCTAAAAACATTGTACTCTGGATGCATTAATAACACTTCTGGCATGAACAATTGTAACTGAAGGTGTGCCTTGCCTAGAAAATGATGATATTGCAACTCTAACCATGATAGTTAAAAATTTTGATTTTGAGTCATGACGGATTTTAGTATTTTCCTATGAAGTACAGATTTACTTCAGCGTAACTATTATGCAAACTGGGCCGGTGTATGTATTTCCGACTTTGAATTTGATTGATTACAGTATCTTATTTTTCGTGAATTACTGGCTTGATAGAATGAGTGCGTGTACAACAAAATATAATGTCTATTGAAGAACATTGCTAAGTCATACAATAAGCAGAACAAAGGATGTTTATCGGGATTTCCTGGGATACTTGTGCACTTAAAGTTGACAGCCTTCTAAATGACATAAATTACAAAATACAACATTTCTTTAGCTATTCGTATATTGAAATCAAATAAATCTGTGCTAGACGTTCTGTTAGGTGGTAAACAATTGTATTCATCACTAATATGTCATTACTCGTATGTTATTTCTAATATGTCATTACGAATGATATGTTACTACAAGTATGCTATTACTAACATGTATGTCAATATCAACATGTGATTAACGGTATGTCATTACTAATTTGTCAGTAATAGCATTTGATTAGTAGCATGTCATTACCAGAATACCATTACTAATATGTCATTACAAGTATATCATTATTAGTAGGTCATTACTAGTATATCAGCATTAGTATATTTCGAAATATATAAAATGATAACAACTTTGTAAACAACAGTCAGTTATTACATACTTATGCCATAACAATTAATATATATGTTTTGCATCGAAAGGTCTCTGCTGTGTACTGTCTTTAGGGGAGATAACTATTTCATCGATCCGTATGATTGTTCACTGAATACCTCATTTGGCAAACATCTATTGTTAAAATAACATTGATGAACAGAAAACAAAACGTTTTTGTTGCCCCTTTGTGGGGTGGCCCACTGCTCCTCACGTCATGCAAATACAAATACGTATTTGATAAACATAAGAAAATGATCCAAAAGTATTATTGTTATTTATTCAGGTGAAATTATTAAGGCGTCATTTGCCCTAGTAATAGAGCTATCAATAATATAAATAAAACCTACCAGATTAGGAATAGCTTATAAATATAATGAGTGACAGGTGACAGTTTTAAATTGTTGTATTTCTAAATGTACCAGCAATAGATTTTAATATTTGATCATGATTTGAAGTATATACCACCACTATTGTATTACGAACACATAAAACTGGCGTAAGTATATTAGTAGATGTCGCTTAGTGCTTATTCATTTCGAGACTTTGTCGTCTACTTCAGATAATATTGTAAAGAAAACTGTCGCAGATGAAGAAGCGAGCATCGGTAATATATTTTATTAACTTGGCAAAAAAAGAGTTTGATAATAAGTTGCTGTGGCAGGGTATTATGCACAAGAAGTGACATTATTAAATTAAATGATGGGGATGGTGGTTTTCCCCCACAAATGGTATAATGTTCATCAAGAGTCTTCCATATTAGTAAACGTTCAAAAACGTGAAAGCCTTAAAATTAATAACCAGATACAAAACTATCCATTAATTTTATATGATTCAAACATTGAATGGCGAAAAAAAGGAATTTGCGAAGCTGATGGTTCACACCATGTATCATTTCCTTCATACAATATTTACAAGCATTCACATATGTATACAGATTGTATCCTTAAGAATTCGCTGCTTCGATTTATCAATCTACCGATCAATATATCTGTCTATTTATCTATCTATCTACCCATATATGTATCTACACATCTATCTGTATATTTATATATATATATATATATATTATTATTATTATCCATCAAACTATTATAATAATAATAATAATAATAAAATTTTATATATATCTACCTATCTATCTATCTATCTATCTATCTATCTATCTATCTATCTATCTATCTATTTTATCTATTTTATCTATCTTTTTATTATTATTATTACTACATAAAACAAAAATATATATATAATATATATATATATATATATATATATATATATATATATATATATATATATATATATATATCCATCTATCTAACCTTATCAAAAAGAATTAACTGCTGCAAGTAAAATGAATACTACTAATGATACTACTAGTAGTAGTATTCACTGCAGGATTTTAAAGGTACTATTTGAGTCAACGTTGTATGCTGAGTCATTTTCTATTCGTTTTATATCTGAATGAGCTTGTACATATATGTAATAATACCTATCTTGGTCGATTAATCAATCAATCATTGCCGATTGGACATATGTTGCTTTATACTGACGATGTTGCTATGGTAAATGACTAAATAGGCCGATTGCAACGTCAATTGAACATCATGAATGAAATGTTCTTATAAAGGTCCACTTTATGTACATTGTATAGGCTAATGAGACTAATTAAACGACGTAATAAGTGAGTTCTGCTCAAAATATGGTCTCAGTATATAAATATGTCCAAAACATATATTATAATTTTTAGGAATGGCGATCGACTAAGAATTAAAGAATTAACATTTGATCGAAACTACGGTATTTTGGTACTATGTTTCCTCCCAGGCTCTTTTACTCTACAACTTTAAGAACATTAGCATCTCAGGCTGATATAGCTATATACAATATGAAGTTTATTAATCGCTAATGTAATGGTTTGACTTTTCAATCAGTGTTTGACTTATTTGATAAACTGATGTTACCAATATTCTTATACGTTTTTGATATTTGGGGATACACTCTTTGGGAGGAAATTGAAAAGATACGCAGAAGGTTTAGTAAACATGTTTTATTGTTTCCTCTTCAACCCCTTCAGTTGTAGTGCTTGGATTATATGAGGGACTCACATTGTCGATTCGTAATATTTGTAGATATGCGAAATATTGGATTCGTTTTGTAACCGTGGGAATAACGTAAATACACAGACAGGGTTATATGGGCGTTAAATATTAAAAAGGTATTGCTTAGGTATGGTTTAGGATATGTTTGGATCAACCAAGCTGCTGGTGCTAAACATAAATTTTAGAGATCTTAACGGTAGAGCTACGAGTTTAGTTGAATGTTTCTGGATAAATATATAACACAAAGACAAACCTACGATTTTCTTGCGAAACACAAAATATTAAATTACTATATAATAAAATATTAATAAACATCATAATGTAGTAACATGATAATGTAGTTGATTAAAATAATGTCAAATTAAAAAACCTTAAAAAAAGAAAAAAACCTGGAAAAAAATTAAAAAAAATTAAAAAAATTTAAAACTTTTTCCCCCCTTTATAATTTTAATTTCTTTTTAGAAAATTATGAAAAAAAAAAACCCCTGAAAATGAAAACAAAAATTTCCAAATTTTAAAAAAAAAAATTTTACGAGATATGTGATTATAATTAGAAAGTACAAAATTAAAATCTTAAATTACCTCAGTCCATACAAATGTCAGTAAGTATCTATCAATGTTACGAATTAATTAATAGTATATACCGTCATCTGAGGGGTGAAAACAAATTGAGAACAACGAAGCCGTCACGAGAAATAAAGCCCAAACGTTTTCACCATTCGATGATGGACCAGGGTCCTCACAAAGGAGTTGAATCATTAAAACAAAATAAAATTTAAAAAATAACAATACAAAATATGTCTCGATAATTCAAATTTTGTACGGGGCATAGCAAAATAGTTAATTAGATATTTCCTTGACTAAAGTAATTCGTAAAATGTTATTACAACAGATTCCTACCAAATCACCTTTTTTTTTCAAATTCAAATAGAGTAAAATATATTTCAATAAAACACACGTATTACAATGTGTGAGAGCGCGAATAAATATAGTCAGCCTCACTGGCAAAAAAAAATGCATACATTTTTTCTATTTTAATGCAATAACCATGAAACACTTTCTGTGAGGTGACCGTATAGTTTTCTGAATATTTGATAATCAATGTGTCTCCGCTAAAAACATTGTACTCTGGATGCATTAATAACACTTCTGGCATGAACAATTGTAACTGAAGGTGTGCCTTGCATATAAAATGATGATATTGCAACTCTAACCATGATAGTCAGAAATGTTGATTTTGAGTCATGACGGATTTTGGTATTTTCCTATGAAGTACAGATTTACTTCAGCGTAACTATTATGCAAACTGGGCCGGTGTATGTATTTCCGACTTTGAATTTGATTGATTACAGTATCTTATTTTTCGTGAATTACTGGCTTGATAGAATGAGTGCGTGTACAAGAAAATATAATGTCTATTGAAGAACATTGCTAAGTCATACAATAAGAAGAACAAAGGATGTTTATCGGGATTTCCTGGGATACTTGTGCACTTAAAGTTGATAGCCTTCTAAATGACATAAATTACAAAATAAAACATTTCTTTAGCTATTCGGATATTGAAATCAAATAAGTCTGTGCTAGATGTTCTGTTAGGTGGTAAACAATTGTATTCGTCACTAATATGTCATTACTGGTATGTTATTTCTAATATGTCATTACGAATGATATGTTACTACAAGTATGCTATTACTAACACGTCACTACCAGTATGTCAATACCAACATGCGATTAACGGTATGTCATTACTAATTTGTCAGTAATAGCATTTGATTAGTAGCATGTCATTACCAGAATACCATTACTAATATGTCATTACAAGTATATCATTATTAGTAGGTCATTACTAGTATATCAGCATTAGTATATTTCGAAATATATAAAATGATAACAACTTTGTAAACAACAGTCAGTTATTACATACTTATGCCATAACAATTAATATATATGTTTTGCATCGAAAGGTCTCTGCTGTGTACTGTCTTTAGGGGAGATAACTATTTCATCGATCCGTATGATTTTTCACTGAATACCTCATTTGGCAAACATCTATTGTTAAAATAACATTGATGAACAGAAAACAAAACGTTTTTGTTGCCCCTTTGTGGGGTGGCCCACTGGTCCTCCTGTCCTACAAATACAAATACGTATTTGATAAACATAAGTAAATGACCCAAAAGTATTATTGTTATTTATTCAGGTGAAATTATTAAGGTGTCATTTGCCCTAGTAATAGAGCTATCAATAATATAAATAAAACCTACCAGAGTAGGAATAGCTTATAAATATAATGAGTGACAGGTGACAGTTTTAAATTGTTGTATTTGTAAATGTACCAGCAATAGATTTTAATATTTGATCATGATTTGAAGTATATACCACCACTATTGTATTACGAACACATAAAACTGGCGTAAGTATATTAGTAGATGTCGCTTAGTGCTTATTCATTTCGAGACTTTGTCGTCTACTTCAGATAATATTGTAAAGAAAACTGTCGCAGATGAAGAAGCGAGCTTCGGTAATATATTTTATTAACTTGGCAAAAAAAGAGTTTGATAATAAGTTGCTGTGGCAGAGTATTATGCACAAGAAGTGACATTAATGAATAGATTAAATAATGGGGATGGTGGTTTTCCCCCACAAATGGTATGATGTTCATCAAGAGTCTTCCATATTAGTAAACGTTCAAAAACTAGAAAGCCTTAAAATTAATAACCAGATACAAAACTATCCATTAACTTTATATGATTCAAACATTGAATGGTGAAAAAAAAGAATTTTAAGCTTATGGTTCACACCATGTATCATTTCCTTCATACAATATTTACAAGCATTCACATATGTATACAGATTGTATCCTTAAGAATTCGCTGCTTCGATTTATCAATCTACTGATCAATATCTCTGTCTCTTTATCTATCTATCTACCCATATATGTATCTACACATCTATTGTATATCTAGCTATATATATATATATATATATATATATATATATATATATATATATATATATATATATATATATATATATATATATCAAATCCTCTTATATTTATCTCTATCTATCTATCTATCTATCTATCTATCTATCTAGTTATCTATCTATCTATCTATCTATCTATCTATCTATCTATATATCTATAATATCTATCTATCTATCTATCTATCTATATATATATCTATCTAAATACTATCCAAGTTAACACTCTATAATATATATATATATATATATATATATATATATATATATATTCTCATCCTGCTCTCTCTCTATATATATATCATCTATCTAACCTTATCAAAAGAGAATTAACTGCTGCAAGTAAAATGAATACTACTAATGATACTACTAGTAGCGTATGCACCGGGATTAGAATTACTATTTGAGTCAACGTTGTATGCTGAGTCATTTTCTATTCGTTTTATATCTGAATGAGCTTGTACATATATGTAATAATACCTATCTTAGTCGATTAATCAATGAATTATTGCCGATTGGACATATGTTGCTTTATACTGACGATGTTGCTATGGTAAATGACTAAATAGGCCGATTGCAACGTCAATTGAACATCATGAATGAAATGTTCTTATAAAGGTCCACTTTATGTACCTTGTATAGGCTAATGAGACTAATTAAACGACGTAATAAGTAAGTTCTGCTCAAAATATGGTCTCAGTATATAAATATGTCCAAAACATATATTATAATTTTTAAGAATGGCGATCGACTAAGAATTAAAGAATTAACATTTGATCGAAACTACGGTATTTTGGTACTCTGTTTCCTCCCAGGCTCTTTTACTCTACAACTTTAAGAACATTAGCATCTCAGGCTGATATAGCTATATACACTATTAAGTTTATTAATCGCTAATGTAATGGTTTGACTTTTCAATCAGTGTTTGACTTATTTGATAAACTGGTGTTACCAATATTCTTATATGTTTTTGATATTTGGGGATACACTCTTTGGGAGGAAATTGAAAAGATACGCAGAAGGTTTAGTAAACATGTTTTATTGTTTCCTCTTCAACCCCTTCAGTTGTAGTGCTTGGATTATATGAGGGACTCACATTGTCGATTCGTAATATTTGTAGATATGTGAAATATTGGATTCGTTTTGTAACCGTGGTAATAACGTAAATACACAGACAGGGTTATAAGGGCGTTAAATGTTAAAAAGGTATTGCTTAGGTATGGTTTAGGATATGTTTGGATCAACCAAGCTGCTGGTGCTAAACATAAATTTTAGAGATCTTAACGGTAGAGCTACGAGTTTAGTTGAATGTTTTTGGATAAATATATAACACAAAGACAAACCTACGAGTTTCTTGCGAAACACAAAATATTATATTACTATATAATAAAATATTAATACACATCATAATGTAGTAACATGATAATGTAGTTGATTAAAATAATGTCATTATCTAAATAGAGCCTGGAGTAAAAAATAGTTAAACTACGTTACAATATATTCTTTAGAAATATGAAATCGTGAAAATGAAACATTTCATTATATGACGAGATATGTGATTATAATTAGAAAGTACAAAATTAAAACCTTAAATTACCTCAGTCCATACAAACGTCAGTACGTATCTATCAATGTTACGAATTAATTAATAGTATATACCGTCATCTGAGGGGTGAAAACAAATTGAGAACAACGAAGCCGCCACGAGAAATAAAGTCAAGCGTTTTCACCATTCGATGATGGACCAGGGTCCTCACAAAGGAGTTGAATCATTAAAACAAAATAAAATTTAAAAAATAACAATACAAAATATGTCTCGATAATTCAAATTTTGTACCGGGCATAGCAAAATAGTTAATTAGATATTTCCTTGACTAAGGTAATTCATAAAATGTTATTACAACAGATTCCTACCAAATCACCTTTTTTTTCAAATTCAAATAGAGTAAAATATATTTCAATAAAACACACGTATTACAATGTGTGAGAGCGCGAATAAATATAGTCAGCCTCACTGGCAAAAAAATGCATACATTTTTTTCTATTTTAATGCAATAACCATGAAACACTTTCTGTGAGATGACCGTATAGTTTTCTGAATATTTGATAATCAATGTGTCTCCGCTAAAAACATCGTACTCTGGATGCATTAATAACACTTCTGGCATGAACAATTGTAACTGAAGGTGTGCCTTGCATATAAAATGATGATATTGCAACTCTAACCATGATAGTCAGAAATGTTGATTTTGGGTCATGACGGATTTTGGTATTTTCCTATGAAGTACAGATTTACTTCAGCGTAACTATTATGCAAACTGGGCCGGTGTATGTATTTCCGACTTTGAATTTGATTGATTACAGTATCTTATTTTCGTGAATTACTGGCTTGATAGAATGAGTGCGTGTACAAGAAAATATAATGTCTATTGAAGAACATTGCTAAGTCATACAATAAGCAGAACAAAGGGTGTTTATCGGGATTTCCTGGGATACTTGTGCACTTAAAGTTGATAGCCTTCTAAATGACATAAATTACAAAATAAAACATTTCTTTAGCTATTCGTATATTGAAATCAAATAAGTCTGTGCTAGATGTTCTGTTAGGTGGTAAACAATTGTATTCGTCACTAATATGTCATTACTGGTATGTTATTTCTAATATGTCATTACGAATGATATGTTACTACAAGTATGCTATTACTAACACGTCACTACCAGTATGTCAATACCAACATGTGATTAACGGTATGTCATTACTAATTTGTCAGTAATAGCATTTGATTAGTAGCATGTCATTACCAGAATACCATTACTAATATGTCATTACAAGTATATCATTATTAGTAGGTCATTACTAGTATATCAGCATTAGTATATTTCGAAATATATAAAATGATAACAACTTTGTAAACAACAGTCAGTTATTACATACTTATGCCATAACAATTAATATATATGTTTTGCATCGAAATGTCTCTGCTGTGTACTGTCTTTAGGGGAGATAACTATTTCATCGATCCGTATGATTTTTCACTGAATACCTCATTTGGCAAACATCTATTGTTAAAATAACATTGATGAACAGAAAACAAAACGTTTTTGTTGCCCCTTTGTGGGGTGGCCCACTGGTCCTCCTGTCCTACAAATACAAATACGTATTTGATAAACATAAGTAAATGACCCAAAAGTATTATTGTTATTTATTCAGGTGAAATTATTAAGGTGTCATTTGCCCTAGTAATAGAGCTATCAATAATATAAATAAAACCTACCAGATTAGGAATAGCTTATAAATATAATGAGTGACAGGTGACAGTTTTAAATTGTTTTATTTGTAAATGTACCAGCAATAGATTTTAATATTTGATCAAGATTTGAAGTATATACCACCACTATTGTATTACGAACACATAAAACTGGCGTAAGTATATTAGTAGATGTCGCTTAGTGCTTATTCATTTCGAGACTTTGTCGTCTACTTCAGATAATATTGTAAAGAAAACTGTCGCAGATGAAGAAGCGAGCTTCGGTAATATATTTTATTAACTTGGCAAAAAAAGTTTGATAATAAGTTGCCGTGGCAGAGTATTATGCACAAGAAGTGACATTAATGAATAAATTAAATGATGGGGATGGTGGTTTCCCCCACAAATGGTATGATGTTCATCAAGAGTCTACCATATTAGTAAACGTTCAAAAACGTGAAAGCCTTAAAATTAATTACCAGATACAAAACTATCCATTAATTTTATATGATTCAAACACTGAATGGTGAAAAAAAATGAATTTGCGAAGCTTATGGTTCGCACCATGTATCATTTCCTTCATACAATATTTACAAGCATTCACATATGTATACAGATTGTATCCTTAAGAATTCGCTGCTCCGATTTATCAATCTACCGATCAATATCTCTGTCTATTTATCTATCTATCTATCTACCCATATATGTATCTACACATCTATCTGTATATCTAGATATATATATATATATATATATATCTAGATATATATATATATATATCCATCAATCTATATATATCTATCTACCTATCTATCTATTTATATATCTCTATCTATCTATCTATCTACATACATATACATACATACATATATATAATTTATCTCTCTCTATCTATATATATATATATATATATATATATATATATATATATATATATATATATATATATATATATATATATATATATATATAACCTTATCAAAAAGAATTAACTGCTACAAGTAAAATGAATACTACTAATGATACTACTAGTAGTAGTATTCACTGCAGGATTTTAAAGGTACTATTTGAGTCAACGTTGTATGCTGAGTCATTTTCTATTCGTTTTATATCTGAATGAGCTTGTACATATATGTAATAATACCTATCTTGGTCGATTAATCAATCAATCATTGCCGATTGGACATATGTTGCTTTATACTGACGATGTTGCTATGGTAAATGACTAAATAGGCCGATTG
>JAODUP010001160.1:0-7500 GCA_025642065.1 Paralvinella palmiformis | reverse complement strand
GGTGAGTGAGTGGTGGTGGTGGAGTAGTGGTGGAGTAGGTGGTGGTGATGTAGATGGTGGTAGGTAGGTATGATGGTGGAAGGTGAGTGGTGAATTGAGTGGTGGTGGTGGTGGTGGTGGTGGTGGTGGTGGAGGTGGTAGGTGGTGAGTGAAAGGAGTGGTGAATGGTGAATTGAAGGTGGTGGTGGTGGTGGTGGGTAGGTGGGTGGTGAATTGAGTGGTAGTAGTGTTTTTTAAACTAATTTGGTGGTGGTGGTGGTGGTGGTGGTGGTGTTGGGTAGGAATTGGTGGGTGGTCGGATGATAATGAAGATGAGTGGTGATGGTGGTGGTGGTGGTGAAGAAGGTGATAATTAATGGTAAGAGTAGTGGTGGTGGTGGTGGTAGGTAGGTAGGTAGGTAGGTAGGTAGGTGGTATTTAGTGAATTGGTGGTGGTAGTGGTGGTGGAGGTGGTGGTAGATGGTGGTAGTGGTGGTGGTGGTGGTGGTGGTGGTGGTAGTGTACACCGATGGAGTGGTGGTGATGGTGGTGGTGGTGGTGGTGAGGGTGGTGGTGGTGGTGAGTAAGTGGTGGTGGTGGTGGTGGGTATGGCAGGGTGAGTGAGTGAGTGAGTGAGTGAGTGAGTGAGTGAGTGAGTGAGTGAGTGAGTGAGTGAGTGAGTGAGTGAGTGAGTGAGTGAGTGAGTGAGTGAGTGAGTGAGTGAGTGAGTGAGTGAGTGGTGGTGGTGGTGGTGAGGTTGTTTATGGTGAAATTGATGAGTGGTGAGTGGAGTAGTGAAGTAGTGGTGGTGGTGGTGGTAGGTAGGTGGTGGTGGTGGTGGTGGTGGTGGTGGTGGTGGTGGTGTAGTTGATAGTGGTGGTGTTATTAGTGGGTCAATTACGGTCACTAAATTGGTCAGTCAGTCTGTAAGTCAGTCAGTCAGTCAATCAATCAATATGTGTGTCAATCAGCCACTCAGTCAGTCAGCTGATGATATTCCATTGCTTGCTCAACATGAACAAAAAATGAGTGACTATAGGTCCAAAACTTTATGGCCGTAACATAGTACGTAGGATGTAATAATTAGAACGTAAAAAACATGTCATTTGGTCACACGAGTTAAACTTTTCATATCCATTCAAGATTAAATTAAACTAATGTTAATTTCACTATCTTAATAACATAATAAACTTTCAGACTATTTTATTGTTGTTAATTAAATATGTTGAATGCCAAAGTTGTCTCGATGTATTAACAAGACGTATTATATTGATTACGATCATGATTATGATATACTGGCTCCATCTCGATTTTCTTTTTACTTTGTGAGTCACGGAGAAAGACACAGTAACATCAAATGATAATAACTTTGATCAAATCCAGAAGTCTAAAGCGAAATATTTGCTTTATTTCGTCTCCTCTAAATTACTAATAATGGATTTTTTAATTTAACTTACGTCGTACTAAGGTCGCTAAAAGTGGACATCTAGCTAGTTAATGTATTTGCTATCACGATCTACATGAAAACATATGTTGTGTTATACCTAATATAAGACGATTGTATAAGAACATTTCATAGTATAACAAGCGCATAATATCATCACTTCACGCACTTCAGCACAACAATAATGCCAACAAGCAAATTTCACGAAGTGATTTTAACTTATGTTTTTTTGGTAACATAATGTCAGGTGGTTGTTCAAAATATCTGGATTCTTGTATGATTAATTACCATTAGTATGACATATCAACATATCATACTACTACTTCTAGTACTAATACTATTACTATTACCACCATCACCAGCTCTCTCCACTACTACTAAACCACTACTATTACTACTACCCTTTGAAATTATTATTATTATTATTATTATTATTATTGTCTTTTTGAAATATTTTGCTTTGCATTGTTACTGAAATTTTAAACTACTAATATCATTAGTAGTATACCTGTATTTTGTAACCAGCCGATACTATCACATCAATAATAAACTTTACTACGTATACGAATTCCGCTGCTACTATTACTAATACTACCAATACTACTGTTATGACTGCTGTTACCAATACCACTCCCATCACAAGAACTACAATCACTAAAACTAATAATAATAATAATAATAATAATAATAATGGCATTTATATAGTGCGCTTTCTTGCCAGGTAGCTATTCTAAGACGCTTTGCAGTATTATTATCTTTACTTGAACCTATATCAATCCAGCACACACCTCAAATCCCGAAGGAACTACGTCCAGCTGTCTTAAGCTGACGCCACGTCATTTGTTATTGGTCAACATTTAAAACTAAATATAGCTGCCGGTACTAAAAGCGTACGATCCATGACTTTACCATGAAACCCTGTTTTGAAGTAGCTGTTGAAAAACTCATCAGCACCACCAATAAGGCAGGTAAAGTTCCCTTTACATAGGAAGCCATGGTCCCGTTACTATGTGGACAGGGAGAATCTCTAAACACACAGCTATCTGAAGCGTATAACGGATATAAAAGATAGTCAGACAACTGAACTGATAGCAAAAACCCCATATCTAGAACTGAACTACGATAGGTTAGAACAATACAGTAGGATACAATTTATCAGGGTTCGTGGCATCCCAGAGCCAGGGGAAGCATCTTCTCCAGAAGACACGCATAATGTGATAGTTTATTTAAGCACCAGTCTAAATAGCTGGATCTCACAGAGTTATTCACCATGAGAGTGATTGTGCCCAAGAGATGTATTAGTCAATTTCGATAAATTTGAAAATAAATTGAGAACAAATTGAGAACAACGAAGCCGCCACGAGAAATAAAGCCAAGCGTTTTCACCATTCGATGATGGACCAGGGTCCTCACAAAGGAGTTGAATCATTAAAACAAAACAAATTTAAAAAAATAACAATACAAATATGTCTCGATAATTCAAATTTTGTACCGGGCATAGCAAAATAGTTAATTAGATATTTCCTTGACTAAAGTAATTCGTAAAATGTTATTACAACAGATAAATTTGTAACAGAAGATACGTAATAATCACGCAAATATATTGGTCTGATATTCCAGATGATACACAAATATGGTCTAGAACACATACTATTTGTCAATATTACTTATATCTCGGGAACAATAAAGCTATCAGTCAACCCAGGTCAAAGCAATCTGGTGAACACTTTTAAGCGTACATTCATTTTCTTTTGTTTGATCCTACTTGGAGCTCATCGATGAGCTAATTAGAGTAATTAGTCAAAGAAGGAAAACAACTTTAATAACAAATATTGATCAATGATGACAAAACAATGTGAGTAATATCTTATTGTCCGGTAGATGTCTGTGGTCACCAGATTTGAGTTATAATGCGACATTAGATCGTGACTTATAGACTGCTCAGATATATGATTGATTTATTAGACTGTAATTGTCGTGATGTTTACCTCCACTGCAGCATTGGTTGTAAGTATTAATAACTGTTTATTATATTTCGATGTTAAATTGTTCACGGATATTTTGTTAATTTGACGTTTCCAGAAAACTTTCAATAACAAGAGCACACACATTATAAACATAACATTCAAAAACCTATGAACATAGTAAACAAACAAAGATTGTAATATAAAAGTGTAGTAGTAGTGGTAGAAGAAGTAGTAGCAGTGGTGGTGGTGATGATGGTGGTGGTGGTGGTGGTGGTGGTGATGGTGGTGGTGGTTGTGGTGGTGGTGGTGGTGGTGATGGTGGTGATGGTGGTGGTGGTGGTGGTGGTGGTGGTGGTGGTGGTGGTGGTGGTGGTGGTGATGGTGGTGGTGGTGGTGATGGTGATGGTGGTGGTGATGGTGGTGGTGGTGGTGATGGTGGTGGTGGTGGCAATGGTAGTAGTACTAGTTGTTGTTGTTGTTGTATTATTATTAGTAGTAGTAGTAGGAGTAATAACAGCAGTATTATTATTAGTATTATTATTATTATTATTATTATTATTATTATTATTATTGCATTCCTCATCCTGAATAGCATGGTTTTAGATAGCAACATTTCCTCTCTATCTAACCCAGAAATCAAGTTGGAGGCAAACACATCATTTCACAACTTTTTGCTAACTGTCATTTTAAAAATGACATGACACAAGTATCCAGGCTAATTTGGAAAGGGTGGTATCCATCTTTCATCTTGGAAGAAGTCCCAGGACCAAACACATAGGTTGCATATGTTCCTGGTGCTCATGGATCTTTTGGGTCCATGAACTACTTTCTTTGAAAGGTAAAACTTATCTGCGTTTTACTTTCCAATCTATGTATTAGAATATGAAGAATATTTAAATAATTACTTGGATCATATCAGTACTTGTATGAGTGCTAACATGCTTAAGTTAAACGAGAGAACGGTCTCTTCTCTTTAGCTTCAAAACATCAGTATAGGATAAAACAGAATTACGGATCAGTGAGTAAAAATATGTTTCTGTGCTATTATCAGTGAAGAACAGTGAAGGGTATATTTTGATACATCTCTGACAATGAGAGGCAAGTAAATGCAATATTCAAAGTCTGTTATTACCAAATTCGTAATATTGGTCATATCAGGCGGTACATCACATTGCATGCTTGCTAAATGACGGCAACACTCTCACCATATATTAGTATTCAAACACACTGACCAGTACGGCTACAGAAAAGTGCAAATTCTTCTTCCGAGTTGGTCATCACTCTGTAAAGATCATATGGCACAGTCTTAGACTCACTGCATTAGCTTCCGTTTATGCTGATTCGTAGTATAAGACTATGGTGTTCACATTTGAAGCACTTAAAGAGACTGCCTCTCAGTACTTAGAACTTGTCCTTCCGTATCAACCAAAACAGAGTCTCTACAGTCTGAGTCTAGATTTATCGATATTAATGCCAACAAGACGTGGAAGTGACATGCGGTAATAGATGTTTCAGAAGAAAGACTGCTGCAACCTTATGGAATAACCTTCCAGTGACACCGTGTCGGAAAGTCACAAGACTACCAGTACACCAAAGGGTATTTTTGTTTCAAAACCTTTTCCTAGTTGAATATATTTTATATTTAGCTGGAATGAATTATGTATTTTTAAAAAGATATAAATCTATGACATCCTTGTGAATGATTAATTGTCAAGCGCCTAAGAGTAATCTCCTAGGTTATATGGTGTATATAAATTTCGCATATCATTATTATCGTACATTATAATAAAACAACCAAGCAAGTATTTTATATAAATCATCTACATAAACTGTACTGTGTTCGGGATTAAGTGTTCCTTCTATTCGTTAAAAATGTGGTGCATGATTAGTAGTTTGAGAGGTACTATCTCAATGTCTGCAGTCCTTTTTATTAACAAATGCCAAATATATCATATGGTGAGATACAAGAATTGAAAACGGTATAAATATAGATTACAATTCGGTGAGGAATTTAGTAACTTGGGAAAATCACATATGTTCATATGTTTTGTATTATAACAAGATATCACCCAAAGGTTATATATTGCAACTTTATTCCATTTACCGAAGTAAATATTTGAATGAGATCTTTGGTCTACAATTTTTTTAACCACTTACTGATTAAGGTTTCAGTATTATGGTATCAGTTCATTTAAAGTAATGCCATCATCTGATTACAGTATTTAACATTTTGTGAAACACATCAATAATATGGTTAATTAAATCATCTGTTAAACAATAATAATAAAATAAATGGTAATTAAATGGAAACTTGAATCTTAAAATATTAGTGTAACTTAATATATTTTGTTCATTAAAAAAGGGAATATGATGCTTCATAAAGAAATACCAGGATATCGTAATATATAAAAGAATTTAATTCGTCTTAATTTTGTTTTCGTGAGATAAATCCAGATCTTTATGAGAACCAACTTCTTAATTACTTCCTAAAAATAAGATTGACGTTTTTATTTCAGACCTGATTTTTCAAAAGCAATATGAAAAAGAGTGGCATGTGCAGCAAGTAAAAATAAATCAACGAAATATGATTCACAACATATTTTCTAGATAGAACAGTGTTATTATCATTAATAGGAAGTTGTTCTTTCTAGAAAGAGTTTTAATTATACGCGAAAATCAGCTGCTAAGGAACAATTCGCATTAAGTGGAACATTTCCTCACTGATCAGCATTCAGCTCAGCAACCGGTGAGATCAGAATCTAGAAGTGTCTCAAAGTAGATGACCTCTGCGAGATTGCTAAAGGACAGTTGATATTACATACTTATGGTAATACAACGATAATAACCAGCTTTAACTGTGGCATCCAATTGGTTCATTTGTCACAAGAACATAATACTATCGATCACAATATCAACTGTTAACGGTGATAAACCATCCATTTTCCTTCTGTTAATACTATTTTCTTTCGGTTGTTTGTTGTCTGTGGTGTATTGTGTTATCAGAGGGAAGTACTTACGTTTGCAACAGTCAGAAATTAAGATGGTGAACGTTCTATTATAAAATAACCAAATGATAAAAACGTATCAGTTAAGATCTCTGAGTGTTTATTGCTGGAACTAACGTGGTGGTGTATGATTTAATGATGATTTCAATACATTCAAAATATAACTGTTTGATTTTATCTCACATTCGTTTTCCATATTTCCCACTACCTTCTGTCTTTCACTCCCTCTCCCCCCCCTCCTCTATCTATTTCTTTGTCCCTGTCTCTCTTTCCTTATCACCTCCCCTCTCAATTTTCCCTCTTTATCTCTCCAATTGTTTTGCCAGTTACCTATTCACTCAAATAAAACTTGGACAAACCTTTTATGTGTTGACACAGATTTAAATGTATATTACAATATATATATATATATATATATATATATTTAAATTCTCCCTGCATTACCCTCTTTTCGCTCTTTCTCAGACTTTCTATATATAATCCTTCACCATAAACCCGTTGGTCTTTACTCATATCATTATAGTTTTATGGAATCGGTTACATTATTTCAAGAATAATGCGTTATTAAACAAAACAAAGTTAAAACTAATGTATTTTAAAAGTCGCCTTTAAAAAGTTCTTTGTAATGAGCATTAATCCTTTTTTTGCCAGTTACCTATTCACTCAAATAACTGATGAGTGAGTGAGTGAGTGAGTGAGTGAGTGAGTGGTAGGTGGTGGTGGTGGTGGGTGGTGGTGGTGGTGGTGGTGGTGGTGGTGGTGGTGGTGGTGGTGGTGGTGGTGGTGGTGGTGGTGGTGAGTGGTGGTGGTGGTGGTGGTGAGTGAGTGGTGGTGGTGGTGGTGGTGAGTGGTGGTGGTGGTGGTGGTGGTGGTGGTGGTGGTGGGTGGTGGTGGTGGTGGTGGTGGTGGTGGTGGTGGTGGTGGTGGTGGTGGTGGTGGTGGTGGTGGTGGTGAGTGATGAGTGGTGGTGGTGGTGGTGAGTGAGTGAGGGGGTGAGGGTGGTGAGTGGTGGTGGTGGTGGTGGTGGTGGTGGTGGTGGTGGTGAGTGAGTGAGTGGTGGTGGTGAGTGGGGTGGGGGTGGTGGTGAGTGGTGGTGGGGTGAGTG
>JAODUP010001161.1:82500-96035 GCA_025642065.1 Paralvinella palmiformis | reverse complement strand
GCGCCTCGTGGTCTGCGATAGCGTGTTGAACTAAAGATCACTACCACCGGTGTTCGAATCTCGGTGTTGGCATATCTGAAGACTTTTTCTTCTTTGACTTTGCCTCATTATCTTTGGAGGTCGCTCGGCCCATATAGCCTGCATTGTGCACATATATGGCCGTAAAACATCAATACTGAGTGCACATTAACAGGTGAATAGACTTTAAACATTTCCTTTTGCTCACTCACTCACTGACTAACTCACTCACTGACTCTCTGACTCACTCACTGACTCACTGACTGACTGACTGACTGACTGACTGACTCACTGACTGACTCACTCACTGACTCACTGACTCACTGACTCACTCACTAACTCACTCACTTGCGCGTTTACTCACTCACTCACTCAATCAATCAATCACTCACCCACCCTTGCCCCCACACTCCCACTCACTCACTCACTCAACCCCCCACCTACCAAATGTTTAATATGGCGCAGCCAACTTTGGAATAATTCCATTTGCATAATGAATGAAACAATTTCTGTCATGCTTCATGAACATCTGTAATATTTGAAACAATTCTTAAAAACCGTCAGATTTCAGATTTATAATTTTTTGAAACGTACGTTTAAGGTGAATGGAATCATTGAGCAAGAGTTGATGCGTGTCTGTCGGTCTAAAGAAGAGTTTTGTTAATAAACCATTTTACTTTTGTTTTATCTTTAAACATTTTGTATTCAATTTTCTGCTTATTTAATGTAGTTTTAAGTCTAATCGGCGGTCCCTGATTATTTAATCTATCCCGAAATACCTAAAAGGCCTTTTCTCCATGGGTCCACATCATAAATATATAATCTAAATGGTTTTAAAACTCTGGTATAGCCATGTATATGTCGGCATAATGAGTGGTCCCGTCCTCGTCTATTGAAGTGCCAGTAGCCTGAATATACCATTGACCATTAAAAAGAAAATTGTTATTGTTTTAATGAAAATTCATGGGGTTGCATTATGCCATCATATAAGGGACCTCGGAAATGAATTGATTTACTTACTGCATTAAGCCCTTAAGCATGGTCAATATTTGTATACGTGCACTAAAAATATAATGTTATAATATTTGTTAATATTTCTGCAAACGTGGTTTATGTTAACTAATTGCACGTTTCTTGACTTATTTAGACACTAATCAGTCTTTGACGGTTAACTGGAATGGATGTTATAGTTATATTTTTAATATTTCTAATGGTGTGAAACATGGAGGGATATTTTCCCCACTATTATTCTGTATTTATATACATGAATTATGGTACAAACTTAAAGTTTCAAATTTTGGATGTTATATTGACAATGTGTTTCTTAGAGGCCTTGGGTATGCTGACGATTTAGATTTATAGTTTTTAAATAGAGGTTCAGTGAGTATTATGCTTAAAATTTGTGAAGATTTTAGTAAAGAATATGACATTGTGTTTAACTAGAGCAAGATTATCTTATAATCCATGATGAGAGAAGGAAGAACCGGACTATGGCGATGCTATGTTTGAACGGAGAACTCCTACATATTTAGAGGTTAGCAACTCAACTTGATAACCCAATGGTATTTATAATGTTATTTCTATTGCCATAAACAACGCAAAGCGGGATTTGATTCTGATAACTATTTGTGTCATGGGAAAATATGTTTTTTGTTCAGTTGATGTCCGTGCCTTTATGTTTCGTACGTATACTACCAACTATTATGGATCACCTCTGTGGTAGTTAGATTCTAATCGAATTAAGCATTTTTATGTTACATGGAGAAATTGTATCAGGAAGATCTGGAATATCCCCGTTATAACACACCGAAGTCTATCAAATCATGTATGTTAAGGATATGGCATTGATCTTGAACTGATGTCACTATTTATGTCATTTTACCAATAGTTAAAATATTTATACTCATTTGTGTTATTTCCTATGTAAGACATCCCGAACTCCTGTATCGATTAATAGGAAACTTTTGCTGTCCAAATTAAATGAAGATGAATATGGTGAATGTTCAGTGATGAATAAGCAATACTTAAGAAGTGTATATGGAAATAAGTGCGTAGCTAATGGTCTTTTGCTAAAGGAATTGTGTTTGTTAAGGGATGGAATATTGACTACGGACATAAGGCGTAGCGATTTATGTCACTTAATTGATTGTATATGCACTGGTTGATTCTCTGCCTGTTCCGTTTCATTTGTAGATATTGTTTATATTTCTACAACAAATTATTGTACGGCATACCATTTATAAAGAACGAAATAAATTATATATATATATATATATATATATATATATATATATATATATATATATATATATATATATATATATAAGAGAGAGAGAGAGAGGAGGAGAGAGAGAGAGAGAGAGAGAGAGAGAGAGAACACTTTCATTTGTGGGTATCAGTAATTAAACATATGTATGGGGTATTGCCAAATCCAAATCTATATAGAGTTTGCGATGTTGCTGCCACCTGGTGAGTATATATAATACACCATAATTTATTTATATCACACGATAACTCAGAACTGTATATATGTTACAGTTAATCTGTATAATCATATTAACTGAAATTTTCAGGTAATACTTCTATTGCTAATTGAGAACTAATACAGATTACTTAAACAGTTCTATACATATTAAATTTATATACATATTACTCGATTATACATATTAACTGTAACACATATATCCCATTAAATCACATCCATATATAACACACAATATCTCATCCATATATAAACCCCAGAATACTCAATTTATATATGCCCCATGACAACACATCTTTAATTACCCTACAATAACCGAGTGGTTGGTGAGTTTTCTGTAACAAACTTTGTTGTATATATAATTCACCTTAGTTGTTGGTGAGAACAGAATTATCTTGCAAGGCTAACTTTAGTCACCTTGTCATTAATAAAACCCCATATTATAAGTTTATTTTGTATAGCAGACATTAGGTCTGATTTGAAAAGGTGAATATATAGAACGGCAACTCAGCCATAACGTTATGCTAATGCTCCGATGTAAATTGTCATAATATTGACGAATAGGACATAGTATTTATTGGATGTGTATGTTTATGAGGTATTTGACCCTCCAGCAAATATCACAAGGCACATGATATGCCACGGTTGAAAAAGTTCCGTTTTCTGTGCTTGGAGACTATATTTCCCGGTCCCGGCATTCAAGAAAAGTTGATCTAGAGCTGTATATTCCATGTACTATTTGTGTCAGTACGCCCTTAAAGCATTATAAGTACCTCTGACTCAGGAATAGAAACACTGCATCGCATCTCGAGTGGTGGCATTGTTTTTTAATATTTTTCCTCATCATATATACAATTAAGACAAAAAACAACCAAACCACTTTTATATATGCAACCACTCAGACAAATGTTGTTAGAATTGTAGAAAAAAAGTTAATAAGATAGGGGCAAGGTATTTATATGAAACATTCGATTTCAGAGATAATATTATACCATTTAATAATTACACAATGCTCATGGACAGAAATCCATCAGATTTGTAAGTGCAAACCTATGGAATATGCTGAGTAATGAACTAACAGAAACAATGGATTTTAATGTTTCTAAACGATTTGTTATGGTATGGCAAGGTCCAAACTGTACATATTTTAATTCTGAATTTTGTTCTTTAAAGCACATGTGATGCTTTATGTACTTCTTGTCGCATTTAATGTTAGCATAAGTCTAGTCTGACTTAATGCCATATATGTATGTCTAGCCTTTCATCTATCACCATGTCATTCTCATTTCACATCATCTCATACCTTCACATTTAAGTTTGTATGTAAACTTTAAAGAGCTTAAAAACATTTTATTTTATCTTATCTTATCTTAACCTGCGGTGCGCACCTCAATGGTGTAATTTTGTCAATCCATAACAGTCCACAATTAATTATATTTAGAATTGTAACGTGCTGGAAACAGTTTAGAGAATAAACCAGATGGTCAAGATTGAATCTGTGATTTATTAATGATATATTTGATGACAATCTACAAACATCACATTGGCGACGAGGTTATTCGAACTCTATCTGTGTTAATCGTTATTTGTTTGTACACGATGGCAGGTGCATTGCCAATATTTCCAACGTTTGAGTGTGAGGACTTAAATAATACCGGCCCAGGTTCCACGAAGTGGTTGAGTCGTTTTGAAGTGTTATTATCCGCCATGGATGTTTGTGATACGGAACCAAAGAAGAAAAGAAAATAAACTTTGCTATTGCATTATATGGGTGCAGAGTGCTATGAGATTTATGAAACTTTGTAGAACGAAGAAGACGATTACAGTGCTGTCAAAACGAAATTAAATGACTATTTTGTGCCGAACAAAACAGTGAGTGTGAAAGATAAATTTTCAGACAGGGAGGTCAGAAAGAAGGTGAGAATTTGGATCAATGTTGCACAAGATTAAAGCAATTGTCTGTCAATTGTGCCTTTACAGAAGGCACAGTGGAAAATGAAGTAAAAACGCAAATGATTCATGGCTGTACGTCCAAAAGGTTGAGTGTCAAAACCCTGGTAGATCATGGTAAATCAATGGAGCTAGCGCTTTCTCAGTCTCATGCAATAGTGGGTGGAATGACAGCCGAAACGTCAAATGGTGTGCATAAACAAACTGGCGTCAAGGGAGGAGCAAGACGCAAATATTTGCTGAAAAAACAGTCTGAAAAATCATTTGATAGATTTTCTAGTGGCTCTCGCACTTGTTTCAACTGTGGTGATCAGTACCCACATGAAGATGAGTGTCCAGCAAAACATCGTCGTTGTTACAAATGTGAATCGTATGGACACTACTCGAAATTTTGTAAGCGAAAATTTCGAGAACCAAACAACTTGATACGGGGCACAAGACGTCTCGAGAACAAACAAATACAGGTTCTATCAGCAACGTCGCAGGTAATTGTGATAGTGGTTCTGATTATTCATTGGCAGTACGAAAGGGTGAGGAGAACATTCCTCCAATTAACATTCAACTAGCTGGGGTAGATGTTATGATGTTCATAGACAGTTAAACTAGTGTAATCACTGTGAACATTCTAAAGAATTGTGTGAGTTATCAAAATCAGACACAAAATTATTCCCTTACACATCCACCAAAGCATTAGACTTGAAAGGAACATTCAGTGCAACAATTACATCGCCTAAGACTGGAGTAAAACTTGATGTTGAATTCTATGTTGTGAGTGAGGCTAAAAGCTGTTTACTGTCTTATGACACTGCAAAGCGACTGAAATTAATCTCATTCATCAATGCTATATAAGATTCAAGATCAAATGTGACAAATACAATTGTACATGATATTGATTCAATATTCCACGGGCTAGGAAAACTGAAGGATTTCCAGCTACAACTGAATATTGATGATACAGTGGAACCTGTGCATCAAAAACACAGACGAGTTCCTTTTTTAGCAAGACCGCAAGTTGAAGCGGCAATTAAGCAGCTATATGAGGATGACACATGTGAAGATCCTTAAAATACGCTGACTCCTTGGGTGTCACTTACAGTGGTAGTACCGAAGCCACGTGATCCTGATAACATCAGACTGTGTGTTGATATGAGGGCTGCTAACCAAGTCATAGGAAGAGTCAAATGTCCAATGCCATCTGTTCATGAGTTGATACATGATCTGAATGGTTGTTGTGTATTTACAAAATTGGACCTCAATCAGGGCTACCACCAGGTAGAGCTGCATCCTGACAGCCGATACATCACTACGTTTAGTTCACATCTAGGACTGTACCGTTACAAGCTTGTAAATGCCGCCGGTGAAACATTTCAACAAATCATCGAGCAAGTGATACATGGGCTTGATGGAGTAAAGAACATTTCTGACGACATCATCATTGCCAGTCGAAATGATGTAGAACACGAGAAACACGTCCGTGCATGTCTGGTAGGTCTCTCGAAGAAGGGCTTAACACTCAATCGAAATAAATGCAAATTCTTCCAATCCTCTGTGGAATTATTCGGCAGTATTTTTAGCGAACATGGTGTTTCGCCGGATCCGGAAAAAGTAAAGTCTGTTCGTGATGCGCCGAGACCGACAGAAAAGCGACAGGTGAAGTCTATTCTAGGCATGGCGAATTACGTACAAAGATACATACCTGGTCTAGCCTCTCTTGTGAAGCCACTCAGAGAGCTCACTCGTAAGAATAGTCTGTTTGAGTGGACCAGTGAGTGTGAAGATGCCTGGTTAAAATTGAAGGACAGTTTGAGAAGTGATACTGTCATGTCGTACTTCAATCACAAGTTAGAGACCGAGTTAGTGGTCGATGCATCACCACATGGTGTTGGTGCTATTTTAACCCAGATACAACCCACTAAAGATGGCTATAGAGATGTTCAAATTGTCGCATAAGCATCACGTGCACTGGACGACGTAGAATCTCATTACTCGCAAACAGAGAGAGAGGCTCTAGCTGTTCGATGGGGAGTCGAACATTTTCATCTGTATCTGTACGACATAAAGTTTACAGTGGTCACAGACCACAAAGCATTAGTCAGCATATTCTCAAATGTTGTTGCTAAGCTATCTCCTCGCATTGATCGATGGTGTTTACGTCTACAGCAATATACATTTAACACGGTGTATCGACCGGTGAAGAAATGTCAATATACGGAAACTTTTCCAGTGAACTTAGTGTTACAGAGAACGGAATTATGTTACGAGGACACCGGATTGTTATTCCTGTGACGATGAGGCGTAACGTTGTACAAATAGCTCATGAAGGTCATCAGGGTTTGGATAAAAATAAGGTCCCTGTTGAGAGCTAAGGTGTGGTTTCCCTACATGGATAAGCTAACCGAAGACATAGTGAAAAACTGTGCTACATGTGCTGTCCTCACTAAAGATGAACGTCTACAACCGTTACAAATGTCACTGCTACCTGATAAAGCTTGGCAGTATCCGTGTGTTGTGTGGGCCATATCCAAGCGGAGATTATTGTCTAGTAGTTCTTGACGAATATTCACGATTTCCTGTGGTGGAGCTGGTGAGATCCATATCAGCCAGAAGTGTAATCCCAGTATTTGACAAAATATGTGCAAACGCACGGAATGCCAGAAACATTATAAACTGACAATGGACCGCCATTTCAAGGATTTTAATTCCGTAAATTCATGCAATATTGTGGTGTACGTCATAGTCTGATTACGCCACTGTGCACAAGATCTAACGCGCAAGCGGAAAACCTTATGAAACCTTTGAACAAGGCAATTAAAGGTGCTACTGTGAAAAGGAAGTTGTGGAGACAGGAATTGTACAAATTCCTACGAAATTACCGCGCAACGCCACATGTGACAACAGGTCGACCACCTGCAGAACTCGTGTTTGGTTCGAACATAAAAGTGCTATTATCCGAACTATTCATTCGAGTTGAAGATAAAGAACTGCAAACTCGAGATGCAGAGCAGAAACAGCAGCAAAATCAGTATGCAGATGCTAGAAATTGTGTACGACCGAACATTCCTCTCCATGTTGGGGATACAGTGTTAATGAAACAAACGAAAACGGACAAATTGTGTCCAGCATATAATCCAGCACAAATGTATGTGGTGCAAGAGAAAGGGAGCATGATAACAACAAATAGTCCTGTTCTTGGCAGCAAAACAAGAAATTCATCACATTTCAGGAAAGTGACTGACAATGATGTTACACCTGAAACCGAATCAACAATCGAAAACAGTGATTATTCAAGACGTGCCAGAAATAATAAGAGTGAACAATGATGAAATTATTCAAGACAGTAGTCATAATTCAAATGTGGCAGATGTCTCAGCAGGTCGTCCAAAGCGACGCACCAGAATGCCAGCAAGATATAAAGACTTTATTTCTAAGTGATATATATATATATATATATATATATATATATATATAATGCAGCTTGTCAATTGACTTGAGATAAATCATTAACGTGTAAAATTCAGTGTTATCGTCGGATATTCAAAATTTGAATTTAAGATTGTTCGAAATTTACCTATTACAAATATTTATTTAACTTGAGTGAGACATATATGAAATGATACATTTTCAATAAAGGTAGAGGGGGCATGTAATGCTGTCAATCCATAACAGTCCACAATTAATTATATCGAGGACTTGATGTTGGTATTTAGAATTATAACGGACCGGAAGCAGTTTAGAGTATAAACCAGATGGTCAAGATTGTATCTGTGATTTATTAATAATATACTTGATGACAATCTACAAACGTCACAAATGGTTAAACTGGTAGCACGGTCGGCCACTTATCTCAACTACCTTAGTTCAAAATTTGGAGAGCCCATTACTTAAGGGTGTATCATCTTTGACTTCGTCCCATTACCTTTGGAGGCAACGCGGCCAATTTAGCTTACTTCATGCAAAATGTGGACGTTAAAAACCAAAATCTGATGAGTGACTACCGGATGAGAATGGTGTACTCAAAGAAACACGACCGTCTTTCTCTGATGATTTCTTTGTGTAATAAAATCCTATAATATCATCTATCTTGTATAAACAAACCTCTGTTATAGGAAAACACGACAGACGCCTATATATATATATATATATATATATATATATATATATATATATATATATATATATATATATATATATAGAGAGAGAGAGAGAGAGAGAGAGAGAGAGAGAGAGATTTATTTTAAATGATCCAATAACTCCAACAATAAATGTCAAAATATTTAACTAAAGTCACATATTCACCTTTAAAAAGAACTCACTATGATCAGCATAACTTTATAAACGGTATGGCACATATTTTATACTGTTGTGAGTCGAATATATATAATTAATCATAAACTCTTTTGCACAATGAAATTTGTGGTAAATCACTTCGAAGTAGCTCATGAATAATAGGAAAATATGAAATACAGAGTGCACAATAAAAGGTGAATAGACTTTAAACATTTCCTTTTGCACACTGACTCACTAACTCACTGACTCACTGACTCACTGACTCACTGACGCACTCATTAACTCACTGACTCACTGACTGACTCAGTGACTGACTGACTCACTGACTGACTGACTCAATCACTGACTGACTGACTGACTGACTGACTGACTCACTCACTCACTCACTCACTCACTCACTCACTCACTCACTCACTCACTCACTCACTCACTCACTCACTCACTCACTCACTCACTCACTCACCACCACCACCACTCACTCACTCACTCACCACTCACTCACTCACCACTCACTCACTCACTCACTCACTCACTCACTCACTCACTCACTCACTCACTCACTCACCACTCACTCACCACTCACCACCACTCACCACTCACTCACTCACTCACTCACTCACTCACTCACTCACTCACTCACTACTCTACTCACTCACTCACTCACTCACTCACTCACTCACTCACTCACTCACTCACTCACTCACTCACTCACTCACTCACTCACTCACTCACTCACTCACTCACTCACTCACTCACTCACTCACTCACTCACTCACTCACTCACTCAATCACGCGTTACTCACTCTCTCACTCACTCACTCACTCACTCACTCACTGAATCAATCAATCACTCACCCACCCATTCCCCCACACTCCCACTCACTCACTCACTCAATCCCCCACTCACCAAATGTTTAATATAGCGCAGCCAACTTTGGAATAATTCCTTTTGCATAATGAATGAAACAATTTCTGTCATGCTTCATGAAAATCTGTAATATTTGAAAAAATTCTTAAAAACCGTCAGATTTCAGACTTCAGAATTTTTTTAAATGTGTGTTTAAGGTGAATGGAATCCTTGAGCAAGAGTTGATGCGTGTCTGTCGGTTTAAAGAAGAGTTTTGTTAATAAACCATTTTAATTTTTTTGATCTTTAAAAATTTTGTATTCAATTTTCTGCTTATTTAATGTAGTTTTAAGTCTAATCGGCGGTCCCTGATTATTTAATCTATCCCGAAATACCTAAAAGGCCTTTTCTCCATGGGTCCACATCATAAATATATAATCTAAATGGTTTTAAAACTCTGGTATAGCCATGTATATGTCGGCATAATGAGTGGTCCCGTCCTCATCTATTGAAGTGCCAGTAGCCTGAATATACCATTGACCATTAAAAAGAAAATTGTTATTGTTTTAATGAAAATTCATGGGGTTGCATTATGCCATCATATAAGGGACATCGGAAATGAATTGATTTACTTACTGCATTAAGCCCTTAAGCATGGTCAATATTTGTATACATGCACTAAAAATATAATGTTATAATATTTGTTAATATTTCTGCAAACGTGGTTTATGTTAACTAATTGCACGTTTCTTGGCTTATTTAGACACTAATCAGTCTTTGACGGTTAACTGGAATGGATGTTATAGTTATATTTTTAATATTTCTAATGGTGTGAAACATGGAGGGATATTTTCCCCACTATTATTCTTTATTTATATACATGAATTATGGTACAAACTTAAAGTTTCAAATGTTGGATGTTATATTGGCAATGTGTTTCTTAGAGGCTTTGGGTAAGCTGACGAATTAGATTTATTGTTTTTAAATAGAGGTTCAGTGAGTATTATGCTTAAAATTTGTGAAGATTTTAGTAAAGAATATGACATTTTGTTTAACTAGAGCAAGATTATCTTATAATCCATGATGAGAGAAGGAAGTACCGGACTATGGCGCCGCTATGTTTGAACGGAGAACTCCTACATATTTAGAGGTTAGCAACTCAACTTGATAACCCAATGGTATTTATAATGTTATTTCTATTGCCATAAACAACGCAAAGCGGGATTTGATTCTGAGAACTACTTGTGTCATGGGAAAATATGTTTTTTGTTCAGTTGATGTCCGTGCCTTTATGTTTCGTACGTATACTACCAGCTATTATGGATCACCTCTGTGGTAGTTAGATTCTAATCGAATTAAGCATTTTTATGTTACATGGAGAAATTGTATCAGGAAGATCTGGAATATCCCCGTTAAAACACACCGAAGTCTATCAAATCATGTATGTTAAGGATATTGCATTGATCTTGAACTGATGTCACTATTTATGTCATTTTACCAATAGTTAAAATATTTATACTCATTTGTGTTATTTCCTATGTAAGACATCCCGAACTCCTGTATCGATTAATAGGAAACTTTTGCTGTCCAAATTAAATGAAGATGAATATGGTGAATGTTCAGTGATGAATAAGCAATACTTAAGAAGTGTATATGGAAATAAGTGCGTAGCTAATGGTCTTTTGCTAAAGGAATTGTGTTTGTTAAGGGATGGAATATTGACTACGGACATAAGGCGTAGCGATTTATGTCACTTAATTGATTGTATATGCACTGGTTGATTCTCTGCCTGTTCCGTTTCATTTGTAGATATTGTTTATATTTCTACAACAAATTATTGTACGGCATACCATTTATAAAGAACGAAATAAATTATATATATATATATATATATATATATATATATATATATATATATATATATATATATATATATATATATATATAGAGAGAGAGAGAGAGAGAGAGAGAGAGAGAGAGAGAGAGAGAGAGAGAGAGAGACACTTTTCATTTGTGGGTATCAGTAATTAAACATATGTATGGGGTATTGCCAAATCCAAATCTATATAGAGTTTGCGATGTTGCTGCCACCTGGTGAGTATATATAATACACCATAATTTATTTATATCACACGATAACTCAGAACTGTATATATGTTACAGTTAATCTGTATAATCATATTAACTGAAATTTTCAGGTAATACTTCTATTGCTAATTGAGAACTAATACAGATTACTTAAACAGTTCTATACATATTAAATTTATATACATATTACTCGATTATACATATTAACTGTAACACATATATCCCATTAAATCACATCCATATATAACACACAATATCTCATCCATATATAAACCCCAGAATACTCAATTTATATATGCCCCATGACAACACATCTTTAATTACCCTACAATAACCGAGTGGTTGGTGTGTTTTATATAACAAGTTTAGTTGTATATATAATTCACCTTAGTTGTTTGTGGGAATAGAATTATCTTGCAAGGCTAACTTTAGTCACCTTGTCATTAATAAAACCCCATATTATAAGTTTATTTTGTATAGCAGACATTAGGTCTGATTTGAAAAGGTGAATATATAGAACGGCAACTCAGCCATAACGTTATGCTAATGCTTCCGATGTAAATTGTCATAATATTGACGAATAGGACATAGTATTTATTGGATTTGTATGTTTATGAGGTATTTGACCCTCCAGCAAATATCACAACGCATATTATGCTGCGGTTGAGAAAGTTCCGTTTTATATGCGTGGAGACCATATTTCCCGGTCCCTGCATTCAAGAAAAGTTGATCTAGAGCTGTAATAATCCATGTACTATTTGCGTCTTTGGAGGCACGCCGTTTAGGTGTTTGGCCTGGTTATCCAGCATTTAAATGACTATAGCAGGCAAAGTACGTTCTTAAAGCATTATAAGTACTCCTGACTCAGGAATAGAAACACTGCATCGCATCTAGAGCGGTGGCATTGGACAAGGCTCGTGTGGTTAGTGTGTTTTATATAACAACTTTAGTTGTATATAAAATTCACCTTGGTTGTAAGTGGGAATAAAATTATCTTTCCTAAGTCCAGTTATGTCCAGTTTGTAATATGAAATTCAAAATTAGCTCTAATCTGCTTGTCATAAATAACATTTAAGAACTACAATAGTTAGAATAGCAGACGTTAGGTCATGTTTGAAAATGATAACATAATTCAAACAGTACGGAAGCTATGACTCGCTATTACGGTCTGCTTCAGCGCAGATGTCAGTCTTTTAATAGCAATTAAGATAAACAGTTTTAATAGTAGTCGCTTCGTGACCCTTGGCCGTTGTAAAAACTGGATATTTGAAGACAGTGACAATTGGGTTATATGGTTTATATAAAATTGCTTTGAACGTGACCGAAAAATATTATAAATAGGGCTGCTTAGATAATTAATCTAAACATTCTCACTACTGCCAGGATCTGACTTGGGTGTTCCCAATCCCAAACTCCACGGCAGTAGGTGATTTGGCTTTTGTTTTTGCTTGGCGGGTTAGGGCTGGTGAGATTACACATGTCTCAGCAAGAAAAGTCGCCACTCTGGATTCAGTCCCCTGAAGAAACGTCCAGAGTTTGAATTCACGGTTCGAGATTATCTGTGCCTGTGCCTTATTATACACAGCTAAAACACACACACACACACGCACACACACACACACACACACACACATACATACACACACACACACACATACATACATACATACATACATACATAAATACATACATGCATATATATACATACATAGACATGCACTTTATAAAGGTTTCTTATAAACTGAAACTAGTCGTGCTATTTTGGGCTGAGTGAAAATACTATTATTTCTTTTATTGTCGGAGGTATTAGAATTATTATCATAATAGATATTATATGTACTGATATATATGCTTTATTTACTG
>JAODUP010001161.1:0-77500 GCA_025642065.1 Paralvinella palmiformis | reverse complement strand
ATCCAGAAACGAGGTAAGCGCTAACGTATATTTTATATACATAATAGATAGAATACATCATTAGCATTGTAATCCTAATAAATTGATACCTTTAATTTTGTTATATCGTCTATGAGAAACATGTTTGTAAATAGAATTTGTAAAATGAACTATCTATCCTGTTTTACATGTTATGTTACATTAAATATGACCATGCTGTATTTAAACAACATATTCTACAAAATTATTTAAATGGATTAATACTGAAGATGTATAGATAGCGTTGTTTAGTCTTTATATCTTCACTGCTTTAATGCCTTAACAGTGAAGTATGAATATCAATGCTCAGATATAATTATCTAATTTTCTGATTGTTGATGAAGAATGTATAGATTTGTTACGAAATGACTCAGGTTTTATTTAATGCTATTACATGTGTTATATTAGGGAAACGTTAATATAATTAACCTATCTTATTATATTTCAGACTTTTGAATGATAATTTCATACAGTTATCCTATTCACATTCAACAGCCTTATCAAAGCTAACATAGACCGAAACATTAGCCATATATCAGCGCTTGTAAGAAAAAAGGTGCCGAAACGAAACACAATCGGCAATGTCATATGCAGTGAATTCTACTAAGCCGACGGCTTTGGAAACTTTAATGAACTCGGAAAGTGATTCAATACTAAGCAAGCTGGTAAATTACCTGTACCCAATACTAAGTGTTTGGATTGTAATTGGTAACTGTCTGACGTTGTTCGTTTACGCCAAGTTCAAGCGGCTCCAGAAGAAAAGGAATGTATCAGTTTGAGTGCCGTCGACTTGTTCACAGGACTGACTCAAATGATGTCAAAGTTGATAGCCAGACTGCTAGGCGCCGACAGTAGCTTCACAATTTGTATGGCGGCAACTGCCTTGCAAATAAGACCTGCTTGGGAATCTGTGTTCCATTTGGTCAGCATTGCCATAGAACGTCATATTGCCATTACGAAACCGCTTTTGTACCACGTCATTCTTACCCCGTCACGACTGGCAATCGTTGTTGTCACCAATCTTATTGTGGCAGCTTTCTTTGCCTTGATTCCGTTAGCTTGGCCAAGAGAGCAGTTTCCTAAGTTGTGTTTGTCTGTCTTATGGTACCCAAAACTGTACGCGTTCATGTTCGTTGTCATTCCACTCGCTGTGGTCCTGATGTTGATGCTTATGTTATATTTTCAGATCTATATAATTGCCCGTAAACAAGAAAAGGCAATTGCAGCAGGAAATTATATTATCGTACCAAACAATAACACAATATCTCAGAAAGAATCTCACGCCACCCAAGTCTTTATTCTCATATGCGGCATTGCGTTGGCATGTTATGTCCCATTTTGGATGGGAACCGTTTTACTGTTAGCCATGCCTAATAACAACGTGGTCGTACATATCTACTATATTACACTAATATGTCTTCAGTGTAATTCCGGAATGAATTTTTATCGTTTACACATTTCGTAATGGCGAATTCAGAACAAGAATAAAACTTATAATTGGATGCACTAGTAATGCTGTACAAAGTGAGATAACAACTAGCATGCCAGAATAAGAGAAAATCAATGGCGATCATTTCGCTGAATTTTGTATTTGCATGCATTCTATTTCGTTGTTTTGATGATTTTCCATTAATATTATTGGCAATTATAGCCGCCACGAATTGACAATTTCTTAGCATTTATCACTCTTTATTCAGAGACAACTGGATGAAATATCCATAGTTTTATTGGTGACTTGAATTTCTTAATCAATGCCTTTACTCTACACACTAATACAACACACATATCCACAAACACACACGCACAAAAATACACACGTAAACTCCACTACACACATACAGGCACCAGCAGTTAGAGATGCACACACCTGGAACATGTGAAATTGACATGTTTTAATACTTAAGAAAGAAAACGAAAGTGTTTTAAATTAAACCAACTATTATTGAAATATTAGGATGGGTCTATTTGTGTGGTGTTTTACGTGTACACAATTGTGATTATTTCCAATCTTGGGTAAGAACTTCGAAGGGATATTTGCCAATAAGAGACACTACCAGCAATAGGAGCTTATGGAAAATGATTTGTCTGACGTTAGTTCGCTTCTGGGAATGCATCGGCATTTCTGTATACAAGATGCATTCTGGAGGATGAAACCGGCTTCTATAAGAAACAATGAGAATATATGAATATAACTATTTGTTAACTATTTAAACAAAAACTTTACGCTTATAATATAAATAAGTAATACATAATTTAATATGATGTATATTCACCCAATATATATATATATATATATATATATATATATATATATATATATATATATATATATATAAGAGAGAGAGAGAGAGAGAGAGAGAGAGAGAGAGAGAGAGAGAGAGAGAGAGAGAGAGAGAGAGAGAGAGAGAATACATGTGTGTGTGTTTGTGTGATTGTGTGTGTTTGTGCATGAATGCGTGTGTTGTTGTTTTTTTGTAAACGCCTTGAGAATAAGCATAATTCTTGTGTGAATGATAGAAAAGATAATCAAGATTATATGCACGGAAGAGTATCCACGAATATTACTTAAGTTGTAGATGTCCTTACGTTGATTTGTAGAAAACCGTAAGCCTTATTTATGTTTGCAAATTCCTCTAGATTACCCGCACGAAGCAATCATTCGTGGGTGTATGCGACTTATTAATAATGCACGTCAAGTCGGAAATGCATGAGAAAGTACTAAGTAGATTCTCAAGGCTCAACGATAATCTCATTTACCAGGTGAATACCAATAAATCATACTTTTCATACTCTGTCACGGAACACGATATGCCGACTGTCTTTGAAAAATGATTCTTATATCATAGCGATGCATCTTTATGTTCTTTTTCAAAAGACTGTTTTCTGTGGAGTGAATAAATTAATACATGTATCAGACTTACCTTCTTATTATGATTAATAGAGATCAATGAGTGATTTAAAAATAATTACTTCTATTAAAAGATACTAAATATATATAGTGTGCTTCATTCTGGTGTCATAACACAATATTTGCCATTTATAGTAAAGTTCTTATATGGCTTGTGAGTGCAAGGAATGTTAATAAACCATAATTCACTAAATAACCAAACTTAGACTGTAATATTCTAGGCTATTACAAATGTTTTAATGTAACATGGAATTGTGAAATTAACCAAAGGGCAGATGTTTTGTGAATAAACTATTATTTACTGTAAGAAGCTAAAACTAGTCACATCACCGAATTAGCCATGGTATGGGTACAAACAGGTTAATACTATGCTAATTCAGTATAGCGAATAATTATTACTTGTTTCTTTGAACCTGTACGCTGTTATTGATACATTTACCTATAATGTACCTTTCTTTCGGTTTCAACACTTCTTTTATCTATCAGGCAAAGTACTAAAATATGTATTCCTATTTGAAATAAGGCACCCATAGACTGTCTTTTCATACTTGTTTTGCATCCCGTTCTTTCAGTGTTATCTGAGTTACCAAAGGGTTCATTTTTTGGTCGTTTGGATATCACAATGTATAAAACATTTCTTAACGCATAAAACACTTGCTTCTGGATCAAAATATTGTATTAAATATCTAGTGAATATTATAACTTCCTGGTAAATGACTGATTATTATATTGAACAACGCTTTATTTCATGATTGCACTATAAACATATAATCCATTATAAAGTGATTCAGAATATTCAGGTAATCCAGTCTAATGCTATTGCAGTTGCATATATCACACCAGAAGACCTATCAGAAATGTACATTGTTTTGCGGAATAACTATTGTACATAACAGACTACTATTAAATACATGAAATGCACCATTTTTTGAAAAGGTTAAATCTTTTAAGACAAATTTCACGGTTGCTTCAACCATAAATAATTTTAGTTTTTGTTCAATTAGCTTTTTAATTTTATACATTTGTGTTATTTCGGTTATCGATACGCATCGCTTTTGAACGGCATCTGCCTGTAAGGCGAGTTGATCAAACATAATGCTGCAAATAATAATAGTATTATTATTATTATTAGCAGTAGTAGTAGTAGTAGTAGAAGAAGAAGTAGTAGTAGTAGCACTTTAGTAGCAGAAGTTGAAATAATTGTATTATTATTATTATTATTATTAGTAGTAGTTAGTAGTAGTAGTAGTAGTAGTTGTAGTAGTAGTTGTAGTAGTAGTAGTAGTAGTAGTAGAAGAAAAGTAGTAGTAGTAGTAGTAGTACTTTAGAAGATTGAAATAGTAGTATTATTAATATTATTATTATTATAGTAGTAGTAATAGTAGTAGTAGTAATAGTAGTAGTAGTAGTAGTAGTAGTAGGTAGTAGAAGTAGTAGTAGTAGTAGTAGTAATATTGTCTTTCTACAGGTAGCTACAGGTAGTTAAATTAAGAAAACAACAATTAACAAGAAAACGTTTACAGATAGCAAAATTAAGAAAACAAAAACTAATGAAGTTCTGTAACTTACTTCATACATCTAATTTCAAAGCTAATAACAGTCTAAAATATCTAAGGTTATTTTTCAGCGACAACATTTTTGTCTTGAACACTTCGAGTAAACGTTGACATTGGCTAAAATCGTCTTGTTTATTGGTTTCCAGTCTGAGGGCAATATATAGACTATTCCAACACACTTGTAAATCATTTGCTCAAAGAACGTAATACTATACAGAAATGTGTATTATAGGTAAAAAGAAATTGCGCATATAGCCAGACATTTACTGAAATAGTTGATAAGTCAGCCAAGCACACAACTAATTACCCACTTTACAATTATTTTTACCGATTATTATTATTATTATATACCATATTTATGCAACACTCTCTTCAAATGCCACTTTGGACAACGATCAGGTGTCATGAAGCGACCCCTATTAACACTGAAAGCTTAATTGCTGTTAGAAAACTGACATCGGTGCTAAAGACGACCGTTATGGCAATAATGTATGTGCTGTTAAAACTACATAGTAACCTTTTCAAATCATGTAAACCATATTATCATAATATAGGGTTTTAATGTTATTAATCACACAAATACTAACGATTGCCATGGATATAACAGTAAAGACTGGATATAACTAGATTTAAGAATGTTAATTGTATTCTCATATACTATTTGGTAAACGGACAATTCCCAACTGGACAATTCTCTACTAGGACAATTCCTCACTGGGCAATTCCCCACTCCGACAATTTCCCCACAGACAATTCCCCAATCGGACAATTCAGCACTCCACAAATTAGTACTTTGTTTATTTAACTTTAACCAAAAATAATTCTCAAATGAATATTTTAATGTCTATTAATAATAATCGATTCAAACATACAATACAGAAAAGAATGAGTTAATAAATGAGTAAATATAATATTACTCCAAACTTCAATCAATCAACGTGATCATGCAATATTTACCTCATCATCTGTACTGAGACCTCATTTACAGCTAAATGTATAGCGATTGGCACACCCCCATCTGACATTCTTCCAGACATACTTATTACTGTACATATGGCATTAATATACTAGCTTCAAGCCACCACGTTTTTTGGTGTTTGTTTTTCTTATTATCTCCAAGGTTGAATATATGTGTAGCATGTATTGAGAAATATATCTAAGAATAAGTCATGTACCAGGTACACACACACACACACACACACACACACACACACACACACACACACACACACACACACACACACACACACACACACAACACACACCACACAACATATATATAACATATATATATATATATATATATATATATATATATATATATATATATATACATACATATATATAATACATGCTCATACATACGGACAGTTGGTGAGTATTTAATTTAGCCGTGATACTGGATTATAATGGCTGAAATGTCACTTTTGTAGCGTAGCTTAGCTACCGTAAACGAGGGAGGAGAATAAGGTATGTAATTTCTCACTGGTTGGTATTGTTTAGGGTAGAGTTACGGATTAACAAATAAACAGTAGTGCATCTTTGTTGGTGGTGTTTATAACAATGGTACGCATTTAAGCTTATTGAGGCAAAGTACTTCGTGACTTGAGTTATATTATAATAAACAATGATATTCATCAGCGCAAGATAAGATTTCTACGTTGAAATGTGATGGCTGATGACTATCCTTTCATCAGTTATGTTTAGAAACCTATCCATGTCAATTTAATAGCAGTGTACTGATGAGGTCATGGTGTCTAACCATTGTCTTATACACCAACCACTTGCTCTTAGTGATAATAGTGCGTCTTTACATTACGACATCATCGCTTTTGCGAGAATCCTAAATGTGGGTCAATTTGAACTGACATTAATCACAGTATTCCCAAATACGATTATCATTGTCTGTAGTATGCCACTTATCTCAATAACCGACAAATTGAAATCACATCAGGATTATTTGTCAACCGTGCATCGTTAGAAATCGATGAAGGTAGAAATACATGCACATATATCTTCAGCTCCGTGGAAATAAACAGCGAATCACCCCCACACACACACACACACACACACACACACACACACACACACACACACACACAACACACACACATATATATATATATATATATATATATATACCATGCTCATTGAAAATGTGAACACATTGATGGTAAAATTTCCCAAAGTAGAGCAAATCAAACTTTATATTCCGACCTATTAATCTCCATACATATCTACTATTGTGGATTTTAAGGATTATTTACACCGTTGTGGAGGTATCATTTTCTAGACACTCTACACTTTTAATCGTGCAATGTTTATCCTTCGCAATAATCATCCGTGTAGATTATTTACTTCCTTTTTGGGTGATAGCAAAGTCGAACAATAAACATAAAAACTAAAACAAATATGTACTGATAAACAAATTAGAAATACATCAAAGAAACGCTTAATGGTGAAACGGTTTACTATTGAGGTATTGTATAACACAGTATGTCAAGTAAGATGTAGAATTGCTCATTGATTCGATACATACACTTACAAAGTTATAAAAGTTTCTTCAAAGATCAAAGCTTTTAGAATACAAATATAATAATAATAATAATAATAATAATAATAATAATAATAATAATAGTATTTGATTTACTGCATCAATATACTAGGATCATTAACAATCTATGCCACCATTACTCCCTCTTTCTATCTCTTTCTCTCACTTCTCCTTTCTCTCGTCTCTCTTTATCTATCTACGTTTGTATCTATCAATATATCTATCTATATACCTATCAATCTATTTCTCTATCAATCTATAAAGCAATCTATCAATCTATCAATCTATCTATCAAACTATTAATATATCTATCATTATATATATATATATATATATATATATATATATATATATATTTAAAACAAATTAAAACCACTCCTATCTTTATAATTTCGGGATAGACCTGATGCCCCTAAAAATACACCCAAACAAATACCACAACAAGTGTTGTGTATTCTAATTGTTTCTACTGTAATTAAATTTTTGGCAATTCTTACAAATTCCAGGCATTTATGAGAAATCATGAGTACAGTCAGATATATTGTATTTGTTTTAGTGTGTATATTAGTTTAGGGAACGTTATGTGATTTATGTTTAGTGACTGATATCACTTTGTAGATGTATGTGCTACTCTAACTCCCAAACCTTCTTTACAATAGCCAAAACTAGAGAAACCTTTAGTACAAGATATATATTTTCAGAACGGTGTTTCTTTTCTGGCAATTATATTAAGCATATTATCTCTGATAAACGCCTTTTTTCCTGTTTTATTGCAGTATTTGGATTAATGATTTTGTATACTATTTTTACGTTTCATGTTTATCAATGAACTAGTTATTTTGCTTTCCCCCACTAAATGACATCATTTTTACATTTGACTTGCTTGGCAACCTGTATTTAATAATTTATAGCCACAAATATCATATCTTCTTTATTGTTATAACTGGTAATTGCGTATAATTTATCTTAGTTGTAATTAGTAAGGGATTAAAAGAAAGTGACATTTATTTTATTTGAATGGCGAATAATTTTCGCTACATTGCTCTCCTTTATAACGGAAGACTTTTGTAGTAATCATACTAATTTTTGTTTATTTGTGAATAAATAATTATTTCTTGTAAATTGTCCTTGTTTTCATATTATAATAAGTTTAAAATAGAATTTGTCAAATTTTCAGTTACGAAATAAATCAAACATCCTTCAGATATATATACACACTACTATATATATATATATATATATATATATATATATATATATATATATATATATATATATATATATATATATATGACATATAAGTGACCTGTTAAATAGATAATAGCCAAAAATCAGTGATCTTCCTTAATATTCCATTAAATGTCCTTCCTGTGTATTGTCGGCTCCCTAAATAATAACTTCGAATTATATAATTTTTATTAGATTCTATATAGTTTTATTTATACACGAAATTTGTTTAATATTATTAGGCCTTTGATTATCAATATCGAAGATCTGCCTGAAATCAACTGTCTCGATTATAAGTCAAATGGATCAAGGTGATAGGCCCCTTAATGCAGATCCAAACGGATCTAGCTGCATATACATTGGGACAATACATTTTGCGTGTATCAACATTCATTAAGTGATAAACGGAGTCCTATAAGATAGAGCTCTTAGGTTTCAGTAAATCATAGTATCACCAGAGAATAGAGATAATATTTTGTTCTATTCCAGCAATATTTCACGGTGCAGTATTGCTACTTAGCATAGCAATTCACTTCACTACTTCAATATATATGTAGTGTACATGTTATCACGTGTTCAATAAACTGTTATGTTAGTTGACCCGCAGATGGTATATAAACGGACTAACTTATCACTCTGGATAGAGAAGAATGTGTAACGCCAGAATTTGTCCGAGGTCTATCGATACGCTTGATATAGTTAGTATTTTGTTTGGTTATTCGAATCCAAAACAAAGCTTAGATCAGCATCAGTAATGTCGAAGTTTCTATGTATAGGTTTATTTAGAACCATTGAACATTACTGCTAATTATAACCTGTGGTGTCAGCATAGTACTCTTGTGTATGTACTAACTTCTTATTGAACCAGAAGCATATTAGCTGTGAAGATAATATATATATATATATATATATATATATATAAAAATATATATATATATATATATATATATATATATAGTAGGTATGTATGAAGATTGATGAATGAGAGATGTGTATATTGAATGTGAGTGTATTTAGTGTTTTATGTTAGTGTATGTTATTTTTATATATATGTTTATTGTTATATTATTTTGTATATATATATATATATATATATATATATATATATATATATATATATATATGTATATTTGTGTTTTGTGTATGTATGTGTTTTGTGTGTGTATATGTATGTGTGCGTGTCTGTATGTGCGTGTGTGTGTGCGCGCATGTGTGTGTGTTGTAATGGTGCTACAGAATATTAATGATATTCGGGTATTTGTGCTCTCGTTCTATATTATGATATGTGTATCCTAAGCTATAGTGGCATCAATATAAAGCCCAAAACATCAGATCGATTAATATTAATACTTACTACACACAGTTAAATACCAACGATGTAATATTTATTACGCCGACCTTGCTGGTTAATAACATTGTGAATGGAACCGTCGTGACAATAGAAAATAGTAAACATAAACTTATAAAAGCTTGGGATGTATGGCGCTTTTGTGTACTCAATAACAATGAATTATATTTTGTAAAAAAGAATAATCTGATATTGTTTCAATGTCAGGCTGCCGAAGGTGATTTGGATATCAGCATATAAATCGGGGATGATAGTCAATTACTGTCGCTGATCACATGATATAAACGAAGCTGAGACGATAGAGACGTTTATTTTTGTCACATCACTTCGTTTACGTTTTCAAGATGGCACGTTCACATATCGTTTGTCATACAGCTACTGCGAGCCTTATGATGTTGATAGTAAGCAGGTCGTTAGTTATCGGGCAATGCGTTTATTCTACAATGACTGGCTACATATATCAGTACGGTATAATTAACGAAACGCATGTTATTAAAGACTACAACGTTGATTGTGAAATATTATGCTACAACAGTCTGAGCTGTGTGGGTGCTAATGTGAGAAAATTGGAAAATGGTACCATACTTTGTGAATTCAGGTTAGTAAATTGGTTAATTTCATCGCTAATTACTAGTTCCAATAATTATAATAAGTTTATATTGATACATTATTTATTTTGTTTGGTAGTTACTAAATGAAAAGGTTTCGGAATAGTAATGTTCATCTCTTTTCACCTACAGTAGTTTGTATTTAATTCATGTGCTTATACTTGCTAATATATATATTATGTCGATATCACACTAGCCTAATGTGACTAATATAATAACAAAATACACTGTAACACGAACAAAACAAATGGATGTTCACACTGTATCTGCCAACTTCGTTGATTAAGATCAAAAGGCTAAATAATTTATCATTATCCGATCTGGACTAAATGTAAAGCAATTTAATATTTTTGACTCGTCATATATTCTAGAAAAGACATTACCCTATTCTAGTAACATGTCATCAATCATACTGGATTGAATCTACTTCAACAACAAATTGTACATACGAAAATCCAGTTACGATAACACGGTTTTATTAGTATTGTCGTTTAACGTGATCGGTGACATTCTCAAAAGGTCGTTTTGTTATAGGTGTTGGTTATAAAACTACCCACTATAGTGGGAGAGATACTATTCCTAATTTAACTTTGTTACTGAACAATAGTCTTTGTTTTCCAACATCCTAGAACAAATCAGGCAAAAAACACAATAACGTTGTTATCAGTCTTTAAACGTATAAACACTGCTACACGTGGGTTTAAATCTACTTTTGTAATAGTGTTCTTTCTGCATCTCTCAGAGTCGATATACTACAAGTATTTTAATTTGATAACATTATACCTAGCTATTAAAATGTCCATTAGTTTAATGTTATTTTATGTTTTCCATCTGTTATTTGCTTCTAGAGCTTTCCCTTCACATGAATATGCATTCCATCTTGCTGAAATTGAATCAAATTCGAAGCTTATAGTGAAGACACTATCAGGTAATTTTCTTTAAGATATTTAGAAGGTAGTGAGTTCACCTGAATATCTTTCATAACATATCATATCGTATCATATGCCATTTTTACTTTGTTTTACTGAAGTCTATATTCCTAGTATGTCACCTCTTGTTTTGATTGCACTAGAATACTTTGCTGGATTTGAAAATATGGCTTTAGAAAGTGCTGGCGCCAACTGCACTTCGAGTTCGGCTCACTTCTCAAACCCATGTGTTTTGGCCATTGACGGATTATTGCCATCGTATTGGCTGAGTAATATTAAGGGAGTGGGTGAAGATATATGGATCCAGGTGGATCTCAGCAACGAAACAATTGTGTACCGTCTGGATTTAAAGACTCGACCGTATTATTACACTTTAATTGATACTGTTTTTCTGGTATTCACAGATGGCATCCGACTCAAGGTGGGTTCGTACCATATTTAATAATGCCTGTTCTCTTGCCTTTAGCATAAACCCACCGTTGGTGCATAATATAACGCATGCTTCTCGCAGTTTTCAGAATTGAATTGTAAATTGCCGGCAGACGCGGACATTCTCAAGATACCACCAGTCTCAACAACCTACGTTAAAGTTATTATTGCACGTGCGTGCCGGAAATATACTTATTATAATTTTGGATTCTCCGAAATTAAAATATATGGCCTTCATGTGAGCTCTAGAGCAGAACGTAGCCTACATTGAGCATAGAAGACGGATAATTCCTACGATGGTGATAGAAACCTGGCAGTTATCTTCGCCACGAACACCTTTAATTGTGTATAGCCATATTATTGTACTCAAAATTTAGATGTTTATCTTTCTTTCTGTCTTTCTGTGTCTCTTTATTGTTTATCACTTTCCCTCTTTCATCTGCTTGTACGTTTTTCGATTCGTCATTTACCTCTAGGTCCTTTGAGTTGGTTGTTGTTTCACCTGTCACTTTTCTTTTCGGTGGGGAATCTCCCCTCACCCTTATATCTCAGGTGAATCTAGTATCAGGGCCAAATGGAATACTCACTGGGTTTATCTTACCATGTATGTCTCTATGTTTAAGTGAATATGTATGTGAATTTATATGTGTATGAGTGTGTTTACCTGTATATGTGTGTGTATGCGTGTATTAGCCATGTATAGTAAGGCACAGGCACAGATAATCTCGAAGTCTGAATTCAAACTTTTAATGATTCTTCAGGGAATGAATCCAGAGTTAGGACTTTTTATGCTGAGATATGTAAAATATCTCACCAGTCCCTAAGCCGCCAAACAACAAACAAATAATCACCATGTTGGTATGTGTGTGAGTGTGTGGGGTGTGTGTGCGTGTGTGTGTGTGGTGGTTGTGTATGTGGTGTGTGTTTTAGATGTGTATAATAAGGCACAGTCACAGATAATCTCGAACCGTGAATTCAAACTCTGGACGTTTCTTCAGGGGACTGAATCCAAAGTGGCGACTTTTCTTACTGATACATGTGTAATGTCTCACCAGTCCCTAAGCCGCCAAGCAAAGCTAAAAAGCAAATCACTTACAGCCGTGAAGTGTGGAGAGTAGAACACCCAAGTCAGATCACAGCAGTTTATATTAATTATCTAAGCAGCCCTATTTATATATATTTTTCTATTGCTATATTTTTCTTCAAAGCAATACTATATAAACTATATAATCCAATTGTCACACTCTTCAAATGTCAGTTCGTACAACGGACAGATGTTACGAAGCCACTACTATTAAACTGTTAGTTCAATTGTTATTTAAAAGACTGAGATCTGCGATGAAACATATCGTAATAGAGCGTCATAGCTTCAGTATGGTTAAAACTATGTTAACATTTTCAAATCACACTTGAAGTCTGCTATTCACACGATTGTAGTAAAACAGGTTCTTAAATGTTATTTAGAACAAGCAGAGTAGAGCTAATCTTGAATGCCATGGTACAAACCCATGGTACAAACTGGACATAACTGGACATAGGAAATATAATTCTACTCCCAAATACAACTAAAGTTAATTTTATATGCAACTAAAGCTGTAACCAATGCCACCGCTCGAGATGCGACACAGTGTGTCTATTCCTGAATCAGGAGTACTTATAATGCTTTAAGAGCGTACTTTAAGGCCAAACATCTAAGCGGCGTCCCTCCAAAGACGCAAATAGTGCACCGAATATACAGCTCTAGATCAACGTTTCTTAGAATGCGAGGACCAGGAAATATAATCTCCACCAACACAGAGAACGGAACATCTCAACCTCAGCATAACACGCCTTGTGATATTTGCTGGAGGATCAAATTCCTCATAAACATACACATCCATTACATGCCATGACCTACTCGTCGCTAACCCCTTATGATATCAAATATTACAAAAAGGAAAACACGAACCTCAATCTCTACCTCAGGCAATGCGTGTTTTAGATGTTTATAATAAAGCACAGAGATTCTCGAATCGTGAATTCAAACACTGAGCGTTCCTACATGTTACTGAATCCAGAGTGACGAATTTTCATGTTGAGACATAGTAATGTCTCACCAGTGTGTCGGTAAGTGTGTCGTTATGTATGCGGGTGTGTGTGCACGTGTATGCGCATGTGCGTGTGCATGTGTGTGTATCTTTGTCCACACGTATGTGTGTGAATGAAGGGGTGTGTTTGTATGTATGTGTGTATGTGAGTATATGTGAGATTGTTCACGTGTATGTATGGGCGTGAATGTGTGTATGTTTGTGTATGATTGTGCGTTAGTGTTTTGTGTATGTGTATGCGGGTGTATGTGTGTGTGTTTACACGCGGCAGGTGTGTGTGTGCGCGCGATTGTCTGAAAATAATTAAATTTATGAAAGCATATTTTATTCTATGAGGATACTTGGAGTTCACGCTTTATAATGCATGATTTCTAGAGGTCATCTAAGGGCTGAACCAACTACTTAGATCAGCCCACGCAAATTACGGGTCCTGAGGTGCAGTATACGTCTGTATCCACTGTGCTTTCATACATTTAACATGGACAGAGTGGAGTATATACATGTGTTTTGACACATTCCCGCTGAGCTACTTCAATATTTCTCTTCATAATAATTTATTTTATTATGGGTTCTTATCTTGTATTTAGTTGTGGTTGTAAGTGTAAAGTTATATTTTTATTGATATTAGTATTATGTGTATTCTTTGACGTTTACGCTTTATATTCATCTGAACTTAAAGGATGTATCCATGTGCCAGTGTATAAATTTGTTTCTTGTATACAAATAAATAAAGATAACTTATCCAACCACGAATGTGCTTGTCAATTACTATGCTTAGATACTGTATTTTTCCAGTTCCGCGCATTCTACGAAAACCTGACCCAATTCGTATATTGTGTGCCTTATTTGCATCTTTGAGGGACTCGGTTTAGGTCTTAGACCTGATAATCTGCTATTTAAATGACTGTCGCAAACGCAGTGGGCTCATTATGCAATACTCCTGACCGAGGAATGAAAACACTGTATTGAATCTCCACGATTAGTATTAGGCACAGCTGATAGTGTTATTATCCAAAAGCAAAAACTTTAGTTAAATGTAGAATTCATATAAATAGTAGAATTCACGATAATTCTCCACTCGAAAAATTCCCAACTGGACAATTCCCTCATTACAACTACCATGACGAAATCGCTGTCTCTGGTGGTATGATATTCCATGGAGAAAGACCCGTAGTCCCTGTGCTTATCAGACCACAAGTCAAGAAGGATATTCATATTGGACATATAGGTGTTGAAGGATGCCTGCGTCGTGCGATGGAAACCGTTTATTAACGAGGCATGAATGGCTAAATATGCATGTCTTGAATATGAACGCTTGCAAACGAAAGAAACTCTCATGAGCCATGATGTCTCTGAGCGCCCATGGCAAAAGGCTGGTATTGACCTGTTCACCTATGACAGCAAGGACCACATAGTCACAATTGATTACAGGTACAACTTCTGGGAAGTTATATCACATCCAAATCACCAACTCCCAAACAGTCATTACCAAGCTAAAAGCTCATTTGCACGTGTTCATGTAAATGTGGACACCAGCAATGAGGCTGATGATAAAGCAAGATCAAAACCGAAGTCAGTAGTGAAAGGACATACAAAAGAAATTGATACTAGTACAGCTGGGTTACTACACTTCTTTAGTATTGATACCATAAAGTAGTGTACAGCTATGTCCAGAGATATAAATGGACAGAACTTATTGGATTATTTTTTAACCTTTTAATTTTGGGGTCTCTGGTTGCTGAAATTAATGAATTGGCTACATTTAATAATTTGTATCAAAGTATCAAAATATTTGGTGTATAATTTTAGCTGCTGAGGCAAAAAGGTTTTAATAAACAATTTTTCATGTAACTTTTGCATAAGGCTTGTTAGGTGTTAGCAGAAACATTTTGCATTATAAACGATGATTTTCCAGGAATAAAATGGCAATAGGTTTAGCCATCGTATTTTAGTGATTTGTTTTGGGCAATTCTAGAAACTGATTATTGAGTACTCAAATATGAATTCTTTGTTCAAATGTTAAATCAATGAATATTTTATGTAAATGACTTATGAAATATGTATTATGATGTAGAAATATGTTAATAAACAGGTCAATAATTAGTTACCAATATTTTTTTTATTATATCCTAACCATATTTTGAATGAGCATTTACGACATCGCATACGAGCATTTACGACGTAGAATACTAGCTTTTACGACGTAGTGTACGAGCATTTACGGCGTAGTATACGAGCATTTACGACCAATTACGACGTAGCATACGAGCATTTACGAAGTCGCATACAGTCTTTTACGACCAATTACGACGTCGCATACGAGCAATTACGACGTTGTATACGAGCAATTATGACGTCGCATACGAGCATTTACGACATCACATACGAGTATTTACGACGCTGTAGTTGTACGAGCCAATACCGTGTCAAGCCATGTAACATACGACCGTTAAAAATCGCATACTTCGTCGTATCCGATTGCTTACGACATTTCATTCAACCAGGATCCTTTTTTTCTACACAGTCTACAAACATATTGTCATAATGAAATGTATAAACTGCCTCCATCTTTATTGCAAGCACACATTTATATTTAAAGAAGAAAGAAATTGTATTGCGAGTATTAATGAAACATTATTTGAGCATCATTTATTTTTTTAATTTACCTGCTGGGCGATGAACTATGGTGTTCTTCAGAGAGACTACATCTAAATATCATGAGCGGGATAAAAAATAAATCAGACGTCAGCAACCGTATGATATTTGAAATAATATATATTTAAGTAATATCATTTTAGATAATAATTTGGCATACATGTAAAAGTATACTTGTTCTAACTTTTAAAAAGAAATCATTCATATCTGATATGTATATAATTAACTATCATCATCACTGTCAGAGCACGATTCTTTTTAAAATTCTGCAATGCAAACGCATTATAAATATCACGTATTAGGAATCTACATAATTAACTTTCTCACAGTAAACTCTAACGATTCAAAGTCAATGAAATCATGTATTAGTCAACGTAGTAACAGACTAATATCTACAGGTACAAAATTTACTTTAATTATTCTGCAAAGAAATAATTGATATATGGTTTCACTAATATTTTGGTAAGTAATTGAAATCCTTGCTATTATCATCCACAAAGGAAGAAACTGTATCTATATTCTATTAGTCAACTGTTCTCTCATCAGTGGCGGCCTCTGATATTTGATGCATAGTTATATAATTCAACAAACAAATTTAAAGAATTTGTTAAGTGTGATTTATCTCATAAGACAGTTTATAAATATATATTGTGTGTAAATGAAAACACTCATTCGATTTTGCTCTACCTGTTTAATGCATGAAAAACTTCAATATGGTCCCTCTTTGTATTCCTAACGCATTCTACTGGATTGGCTAGGGAAATCTAAAGGCAAAATATATTGTGTGATTAGTATATTTTTATTAGCATTGGCCACAGGTATAATAAATAGCAGGCTTGACATTTTTAAGGATGATCGATTCATTTGCCCCGATGGCTTGAACAAGAACCATAATTAGTTTTTAATTAAATGTTATGAAGCATGGAAGCATAAAGCCATATTTCACTGCAGTAGCCCAACATAGATCAATCATCACTATTTGTGGGGCATGGTAAATATTATTGATCAACTTTTTAGTCTGCTTACTTTAAGCAGAATTAGCAATGGATATAAGTAGCCAAAGCAGATGCATTTCGGCACCGGTGCAGAAGTGAAAATAACTTAGTCGTCCTTACTTCTACCAAACGGTTTCCTGCTTTTTCCCTGCTCCAATATTAAAGTTTATTTACATCTTGGTAGTGTTGCCAGTAGAGTCTAGACCTATACCAAAGAGACCGATCCAGGGGAATTACATTGCAAAATGGAGCTTTACAATATGATATTTATTGGCCAATATACGCCTAAATCACCATCCAACATAGTGATTAGTAGGTTTCTAACCCGATACCGTAGTGTTACATTCAGCCGCATGGAGGCAGCAGGGGTAATTTAATTATTTATATTTCTCTTCAAGTAGCTCATAACTACGAAAGCAATAGCTAGAACTGTTCTCGCTGTTTGTTCATCGAGTAGTTTTTACCAATGTTTTTCAAGTTTTTCTTGTTGTTGTCGTAGTTGGTTTTCGTTTCCAACAGGGTTCTAGTTGTTTCCACACTGAACCATCGCATGTCGCCCCTCTTACCATCACAGGAGATTTACTTTCCAATATGTGTTCATTGTTATCACGTGCATCCAAATTCTATGCAACTTGCCATTTTCCCTAATTCTACACGAATCTTATATCACTTCATACATAAATGTACCGTTACGCTATGTTGATGTCAAACTCCTAATAAAAAACTATATCTTAACCTATTATATCTCTGATCCCATCTGGGAAACTGTCTCTAAGTTGAGGTCTAATAGTTTCGGCAGAGCGATAACTTTCTCATCTCCTCACAGGTTTATACATATAAATAAATCTCGTGATATTTTTCTTACTATTTGTATACCACTAGCAGGTGATATTTTTATTAATCCAGGCCCTTCTATCCTGCAAAATATCCGCATGGCTACCAGCAACGTTATCTCCGTCCATTATAAATCAGCCAGTATCGCAGAATTGGTAATATCTAAGAAATTGGATTTTCTCCCCCTCATTGAGACTTGGCTTAGCCCTCCTGAGACACCCTCTTGTATTTCTGATATTTGCCCCCCCCCCCCATGTCTACTGCATTTACTAGCAACCACGTCAGTATGGAGATGGAGGTAGTGTAGGCTTTCTGGTATCCAATTAATTTATTGTCCCATTCTGTACAGATATATTCTAATTTCGAGGCTGTCGGCATTAAAATTTCAAACTCTTCATTTACTGGTTACCAACTATGCCTCTATTGCCCTCTCGGAATAATTTCATCTGTCTTTGCTAACTTTTTATTCTGAATAGTGTACTGCGGCATCGACATTTAATGATATATTTTTCAACACACTTTCACGGTCACTGGCCCGATCTCTCCATAACCCGCTCTACAACGGAATATAACCACACACTAACTGCCACAGATGTTTTATCGGATTATTTTACTGTCATTACAGAAATAAAAATAATGCATAATCCAGTTGACTCAAAGTGTAATATGTTTTATCGGTATACTCATGAAATTGACATTCTTGCATTTAATGATGACATAGTAAACTCTGAACTTATCACCAACCCTAAAGCTGACTTATCACAATTATGTCAACAATACCACACTACACTTAAAACCCAACAAACACGCTCTTGTCAGATCAAAATCCATAAAAAATAAACCACCTGCAACATAGATGTTCCTGAAATTTACCAATGCCAAAGTGCGACGCCGATATTTAGAATGCATATGGAGAAAATCACGCACACAACTTAACAGGTCTAGATATGCTAGCCAGTGCCATTTCTGCAATAGACTCGTGAAAAAAGCTAAATCTGACTTTTTAGAAAGATAATCTACCACAACTCTGACAATTATTTTCAACTCTGGAACTGGATAAATAGGACTCTCCGTAGAAAGGCTTCTCTTTCTCTGCCCGCTCATGATTCAACTATAAGCCGTATCCTGTCGTTTGAAGGTTCACTTAAACTGTAATCACCTATCTAATATGTTTCAGTCTGTTTACAATTTCACTTTACAGAAACCGCTCTACTAAAGGTTCATAACGACATAGCACAAAACATGACCACAGGAAAGGTCACAGCACTAACGCTTTTAGATTGATCTGCAGCTTTTGACATCATTAATTAGCCTGTTCTTCTAAATCGTCTCTCTGATTGGTTTGGCATTTGAGACAAAACACTTATCTGGATTCGTTCATTCTAATTAAATAGGTTTCAATCATAAAAATACGAAAACTTTTTCAAATACAGTACTCCAAGGCTCTGTAATTGGACCACTACTGTTTACTCTGTATACCACACTACTAAGCTCACTTATTCACAGCCACAAATTATACCATTATTTATATGCAGATGACACCCAAGTATACATATTGTTATCTAGAGTAGACACTGAACTTTCCCATAAACAACTTGCTGACTGTCTCAGTGATATAGCTGGCTGGATAACAAACAATAAACTTAGACTCAATGCCAACAAAACAGATTTCATCATTATAGGTACACCCAGACAACATACTCCTTTCTTCCGTACGAATATCCTGTCATAGCATCACACCATCATACACTACATAATCTTGGTGTTTCATTTAATAGCGATCTTAATTTCAGAAACGTGTTTCTCTGACATATCGCTACTGCTTTTATCACATTCGTGACCTTCGTCGTATTTGTCGTTATATTTCTTTTTCAGTCGCCAAAACCTTTGCTATAGCATCCATTATTAATAGGCTTGATTACTGCAACTCTCGTCATTATTACATTGCATCTAAGGATATTCTAAGAACTTCAGTGCGTTCACAACTGCTCAGCGATGATTGTCACACAGTGTCCACGGTTTTCTCAACCTGTCCCACTTCTGAAATTGCTTTACTGGTTCCCTGTTCAATCTCGCAGCGTTTTCAAACTCTGCACCATTACCTATGAAACTAGTTTCCATGCCTTCTTTAGCACCCAAGCCCAGCGAATCCCGTTCATCTAGTTTTCACTTGTTATCTGTTCCCGGGGTTGAAACTCATGCTGGAACTCGTGCTTTTTCATTTGCTGTCCCTACTGTTTGGAATCCAGTCTCTAAACATGTTACGTCATCAAATAACATAGTTTCTTTCCATTACCATTTGAAACCTCACCTTTTCAGATTCGTTTATCCTTCCTAAGCTTACTTGCCAACTGATCATTGTTGATGAACTTTGCATCGTACCCGGACTATGAGTTTGCCCAACTCCTGTACAGGTGCGCCACAGAGCTCGATTCTTTTCGAGCAGTTTTTGTAATTATTATTTTATCTCATTTATATTTATTTCATTAATGAATATTTTAGCCATTCAAGACTATCCGAGATGTTTTAATAACTGATATTGCTATGTAGAGTTTATGTTTTACGCTGGTTCTAACTTTGTATCTATATTAGCCATAAATACAGGTATTTCTCATCTTTTAATAAAGTTTTAATTTATAGAAGTAGAATGCCTCTAATTAGCAATTTCCCCAATTATGTGGCAGACCTATGAATAAGTATTTTTATAGATTATACTTGAATTACATTTGTATGAAACCGTTTATTGTTATGCATTTTGTTCACGTTGCTAAATTAGCGAAAATGCGAATATACTTTACATAATCATTAATTCATAACAGTGTCATGTAATGGGGGAAATGTGCTTTGGTGAACAAGCCACAGCCTGGGGATACTCCACGAAATACAAACAAGCAAGGAACAACAGCAGGAACAGCAACAACAACAACAACATGAACACGACCACGATCTCTATTATCAGCAGGACTACCCATTTAATAACAGCAGCAGCAGCAATAACAACAACAACAACAACGACACCAACAAGATGAACATGACTACTGTACATTATCAGCACAACTACTGATATGACAACAACAACAACAATAACGACAACAATAACAACAACAACAACACAACGACACCAACAAGATGAACATGACTACTGTACATTATCAGCACAACTACTGATATGACAACAACAACAACAACAACAATAACGACAACAATAATAACAACAGCAACAACAGCAACGACACCAACAAGATGAACATGACTACTGTACATTATCAGCACAACTACTGATATGACAACAACAACAACAATAACGACAACAACAAGAACAATGTAAACATCATCTCGATGAGGATTATCAGCAGCAATATTTAAATATTTAGCATCATCATCATCATCATCATCTATAATAACCCTAATAACAAACAACAACAACAACAACAAAAATGCGAATAAGATGACGATGACCATTATCTCCCAACTACTTGTATAGCATGAGCAATTACATTAATAACAACAACGATTTCAACAAAAACACAACAACAATATGAATATGGCAACGATACCCACTATCGCCACCACTACTAATAGATCACCATCAATAACAATAAAAACAGTAACAACAACAACAACAACATGAATATGACCTTCGTGACAGTTATTATCAGCACTGCTACTAACACAAAATGTACAAGAACAACAACAAAATACAACCCGGGAGTTCTATATGGGAACTACACAAAACCAACCCTCCTTATATTCTAATCCCATTGAATCCAAAGAAATCCAGAGAATATCCGGGAACTGCAAACACAAGAAAGTACAGGTGGTTATGGTATTAGCATGACACTCGTAAAAGCGCCTCCTTGGTCTAACTGGTGGCGCATTGGATCACAGATCACACCACCTGAGTTCGAATCTCGGCGTGGGCATATCTGAAGGGTATTTCATCCTTGACTTAGCTTCATTATCCTTGGAGGTCGTTCGGCTCATTTAGCCTACCATGTGAACAAAAGTGTTCGTAAAACATCAATCATCACCGTAAGCAACTATTTGGGGATGTCTGCATACCTATTGCGAAACTTCAAAAGGGTGTAGTACCAGCTGCTATGAAACTGGCAAAGATTATACCTATCTATAAGGCACAATCACAGCAAGAGTTCAATAACTATCGCCTACTCTCACTGCTCTCTAATATATTTAAGACAATGGATTAGATGATTTCTATAAGCGAATATATGCTTTTCTTGTAAAACATGATATCTTTTATTGACACCTGTTTCGTTTTAGACCGAAATATTCCACAATTGACACATTTGCCACATTGACTTATGATGCCTTAGGTGGAATTGATAACAAAGCCAGTTGTGTAGGTGTTAATTTGGATCTATCGAAGGCATTTGACACAATTAATCACGACATAGTCCCGATCAAGCTGTACTATTATGGTATAAGAGGTGTTTGATATCAGCTGGTTTAAGAGATATCTGAGCCAAAACAACACAACATTTGAGTTATAAGAGTGTAGAATCTGGAAATTATGAAATTAGTTACGGAGTGCCTCAAGTCAGTGTCTTGGGTCCATTGCTATTTATCATCTACTCAAGTGACATCCCAAATGCAATAATACATAGCAATACAGTTCTGTTTGCTGATGACACAACTATACCTTATTTATATATATTATATATATATATATATATTATATATATATATATATATATATATATATATATATATAAAAAACATATAAGCTATAATCTATACCTCTTATACCATTATTTGATAATAACAGGATGTATATATTGAAACTGCCTGGTTCTCCATTCTTAGAGTATTATCAAATTTAAGCCCTGTATTATTTTAAAGATATGGAATAATATGTATAACTGAATCATACCTTCTATTGGAGTTTCTCAGTTTTATTTACATGTTGCTTGGATGAGAAAACAATGAATTATACCTTATCTTGATTCCATTTCGGTATTTTGGTATTCATCCAAATTTATTTTTGGTTTTAAGTCGTATAGATTTCAATATCATCAGCATAACAGTGATAGTTTATGATATATCACTTTAAAATGTCACCAGCTGGTTTAGTACAAACAGTAATACTTTGACTATAAACTGGATCCCTGGAGTACATCATAAAGACGATGTACATCTGGTAGTATTTTAGTCGCTACTGAAGTACGCTGCGTTCTGTCGGCGTGGTAATATTGCATCCCGATTATGGCCTTTCTTTTATGTCAAAGGAAATGTTTAACCAATTTAGTAGTATCGTATGGTCAATTATATTACAAGTTGCAGTTAAATCAAGCAGAATTACTGCAGCTATGGATTCTTCATCAATAGTCTTAGCAACGTCACTGTGTACTTTCAAGACAATAGTTTGTCGAAGGACTTCTCCGATTAGCAGACTGATAAGCTTTGTTGACGCCATTGTGTTGTAAGCTCTATTCTGTCTGCCTTATTACTTACTACCTTTTCGATAAGTTTGGAGATGAAAGGAAGGTTAGATATAGGACGATAGTTGATAATATCTGCGTTATCCAATCCCTATTTCTTGAGCAGCGCAAATGATGTTTTCTCGTTTCAAACACAATGGCCTCACTGGCCCACCGATTAATCTAATCTATTGATAATGGATGTTATCAGTGCCAGAAGTTGATCCACACATTTCTTTAAGATACAAGTGAACGGTGGATCTAAGTCGCGTGGCTTGTTCGGAAACCTGATGATTACCTCCCCGACTTGAACTTCAGAAACTGGTCGAAAGGTACTGAACATTTTACTGTTAAACACAATATTGGAATCCACGGTGATATCATTGATATTATTCAGCAAATCAAGAAAGTGATCTAATCCCTGATGATTGTTTAATTCCTCAAGTTGAAATTGCTGAACTTCTCAGCCAGGAGTTCAGTAGAGATAAATAGTGGAACAATTCTACTTGAATTACTTCATATCAAGCACGTTGTTAAATGGAAGAGTTTCATTTCATCTCTTTAACATTCTTCTTTCAATGTGGAATAAAAACAGGTCGATCTGTTCAAGAAAAAAAAAACTGTTCTTGAGCATAGAAGTAATCGATACTATCGATAATAATGGAATATGGATTTTATTTGTTGGTGCAATTTATGTTTATATGTGTTTGTTTTTGTGTGCGCGTATGTTGTTGTAGCTTTCCATCTCCCAGATCGTGTAGCAGCTTCCCATGTACAGCACTGATAGTTAGATAAGGTGTATTATCAGACTTAGCGCTTTAGAACACTTTATTGTATACATTTAGTATGTTTGTATGTAGAAGGAGGTAAGAGAGCGAGAAAGCGAGAGAGAGAGGGGGGGTAGAGGGAGAGAGATAGAGATAGAGATAGATAGATAGAGAGAGAGAGAGAGAGAGAGAGAGAGGGGAGAGAGACAGAAGAGAGAGAAGAGAGAGAAATAGATAGATAGATAGATAGATAGATAGATAGATAGATAGATAGATAGATAGATAGATAGAGAGAGAGATAGATAGAGAGAGAGATAGAGAGATAGATAATAATAGGTAGATAGAGAGCGAGTGATAGTGAACGAGAAAGAGAGAGAGATTAAAATGTGAAGCTACAGTTTGGTTTTAATAGACACTATATCAATCTTTAACAAAAATCTTTAGCAGCAGCGTGGATGTGTCGATTTTGTGTCCGTTTCTATAACTATCTGGTTCTATATCTTCCTCTGGTTTGTCATAAGTACAGTAATCTAGACTAATCTGTGCCATCTAGCCCAACTCTGGACATAGTATTTATGCCTATCAACACGTCCATCCATCCATCCATCTATCCATCCATCCATCCATCCATCCATCCATCCATCTATCTATCTATCTATCTATCTATCTATCTATCTATCTATCTATCTATCTATCTATTTTTAGATCCGTCGTCCGACCGTCCGCCCATCCATCCCGCCATCTATCTATCTATCTGCATGTTTATATATCTGTTTGGAACTACCGAGACAGTGAAGGTTCCAGCATGAAAATGACATGTCGCTTCTTGGAACTAAGTCCCTGATGATATGACCAGATGTTGCAATTACGATTTACTATTCACAAATGTCAGTCAACATTACCCGTCCCGGATTGTGAGGTTCGTGTCAGATACATTATTAGGCCATAGTATTTATTGAATTGATATGGTAATGAACTATTTGTCGTGAAGAGTATCAGTTGAGAAAGACGTAGGTACTATTAGTGTTTTGTTTGACCATCATTTAGGTAGTATAGCGGTCGTAAACAAAGCGGCTAGTTATGTATGAGTCTTCTCGGTGTTTGTACAAATAAAACGAGGGATCGTTTGGGGAAGAAGATGAGCAATTGTGTTTATGCTGACCAAGATAGATTATCGTAAATCAATTAATTTAAATAACGGATCTAAATCACGATAAAAGTCAATTTGAAATGAAGAAAACGTTTGAATTAATTTATGTCTCGAAGCGAATAGAATCAGCGGAAGCCACAAAGGACAATCATAATTCTCCTTTGTCATAGTGGGATTTCACTGTTTATCTTCATCTTTCAATATATGAAAATATATATCAATAGGGCTGCTTAGATAATTAACATAAACATTCTCACAACTGTTATGATCTGACTTGGACGTTTAACTCCCAGATGTCTGTAGGGGATTCGCTTTTTATTGATTGGCGGGTTAGGTACTAGTGAGACATTACACCCGTATCAGCATGAAAAGTCACCACACTGGATTGTGTCCCCTAAAGAATCGTCCAGAGTTAACCAAGACACAAAATATGGCTACCATCTTTCATAACCATATATTCTTCTAATGGCAAAAGTTGGAAGCTTATGTTTATTGTAAGCCCACGGCAATAAAACAAAATAACAATGATCCAGAATTTCCACTTCTTAATACGATTGGACATTACGCGACATCTACTGGTGAAATCATCAAATTACTTCCACTGTCTCGAAAAAAACAAAACCATCGATCATTTATAGAATCAAATGTTAATTTATAAAACAATTAAACTTTCGAAATCTAGGAATCAAATAATGTTAAATGGTCATCTGTAACGCAGTTAATGGCATACTGTACTATAGAATCTAAATGTCACCAGGTGATATAGTTTCCTCTCATTTACATCTGGAGTATAGTACATTTGATCGGAGTGTACTCTATAGATAGTTATGTTCTTATTATACTTGAATCGTTCTCTTTACTTTAAATTGCATAGAAAGTGTGCTGTTATCTTGTTCCAGCTAATTGGTGTTCAACTTTGTGGCATCACGAACAAACAATCCCTTAAAATGTTGTTCGAAATAACTGCACTTACCCGAGAAACCAAACAGCTCTTCTAATCATAAAATACCCACTTAACCCACAAGTGCACACAATAATGTCTTTTCTATATTATCATTATACTTTTGTTCGACATTCATGAAATGAGTCACATGGTCATTAGCGTCACCTCTAGTTTACTATCTCTAGGAGGTTTCTGGATCTGAGGATATGTTACGAAATGTAGAAAACTGCTCTTCCACGGAATCAAACTGGGTGACAAAGTTATATCAGGAAAAAAAGGGATAATAACCTTAACCGTAATTTGTTTTATTTCGTGTCTTGCAGCTTCTGTTAAGGGATGGCCTAACTGGTAGCGAGCTAAGCCATAGATCCATAGCTCCTGGATTCAAATCCCGGTCGAGCCATCTCTGAAGGATGTTTCGTCTTTCACTTCGTCTCATTTACATTTCGAGGTCGCTCGGCCCATTTAGCCTATCGTGTGCACAAAAGTGGAACCAAAAGCTATAGTTTTACTGTTGTATTCTACAGTATTACCTAACAGCTACAACTTGAATCGCATAAACTAATGACGACTGAATCCATCAATTTCACTACTTTTACCACGGATAACCAATTAGATTGCATAACAAAAATGGAATATAAAATTATCTCATTTTATCCCACACCTAGTAAACAGTTATCCATAAAAATCATCATTTTCACAGGTGTACACACATTATACTAACATTTTACACCCATGCCCACCCTGCACAATTACTAGGGTCACTCGTCGAAAATTAATAGTATTTAAAAGATGGCACTAGTAGACACTTTGACATCTTTCCATTTCCCGTAGTGTGAGGAAGAGTCAGCGAGCGTTTAATGGGTTTTTCGTTCTCTTATCATTTTTCAATGAGCCCACCTCCATCCCTAAACGTACGGTTTGTACGCTTATGGAAATAATGATAATTTTAGATGAATTCCTAGGGACGTTTGGTAACAATTTCAAAAGCGCCATGATAATTATTTTGTGCCTTTAGCGCGTTATGATAACATTTATGTTTTCGTTCATAAGAATATTTTTCTAGGTTTTCTAGACTACAGTTATATTCCATCTGCCTTAAAACAGGTACACATTTTCAGAGAATATCAGACATACAGACAGACGCAAAGGCATAATTGAACTAGGCAGCAATATGAAACAATAATGGCATTTCTATATCTCTTCTTGACCTAGGTTTATTTGTCAAATAGTTTTTAATGTAATAGCGATAACGTTAGATACATTAAATGTCGCAATGAACTTTGTTTTAACACACATGGTATTTATCAAGTCTACAGGTTTGCATTTTGGTTAAAACATTCAAAGACGAATGCACTAATTAGAGAAACTTGCTAGTTTAGGTTAAAATATGGCAAATATCTTGGAAAAAGCTGTTCATAAAAGATTTCATAGTTTCTGTGAAACTCAGAACATACTGTATGGAAATCAATATGGTTTTTGACCGAAAAAATCTACTATTGACGCAGTCTACAAATTATCTGCCCATGTTATGACCTCACTTGAATACTTGCAGTATTTCTGGACCTCTCTAAGGCATTTGACACAATAGATCACAATATGTTGTTGAAAAAGCTAAATTTGTATGGTGTTCGCGGTGTTGGAGTGGTTCAGGAAAATATTTGACAAACAGGTCCTAATTTGTGTCATACAATTACACACACTCTGCAAGTCATAGCGTCATCTGCGCGGTTCCCCAAGGAAGTGTCATCGGCCCACTGCTATTCATCATCTATATAAATGATTTACCAAATGCATTAACATATTCAAAATGCATCTTATTTGCAGACGATACAACAATATATTGCACTTCCCAAAACCCAAAAGAATTACAACGAAATACCGAAAATGACATGAGAGCATTATCAGACTGGTTCCATGAAAACAAATTATCATTAAATGTTCAGAAGACAACCTTTTTGTGTTTGTTCCAAAGAACACAAACAATAACATAATATCCATCACACTGAGAAATCAACAAATATTAAGAGTCAATAATGTAAATTACCAAGGTATTTATACAGATGATGAACTTGAGTGGGATGACCACATCAATCATATTGTCAAAACATTATCCAGTGGATCATATGCAATTCATACAGTCAAAATATATCTGTCTGTTGATAATTTAAAATCACTATACTACAGTCTTATTCATTCTCATCTTACGTATGCCATAATGTTACGAGGACCACCCTATCAATACAGATTGTATAAACTTGAAATATTATAGAAGAAATCAATCAGAAATATGTGTACTGCTGGATACAATGCACCGACAAATCCACATTTTAAGCAGCTCGGCATTACCAAATAAATGGACGTAATATCCAACTCTGCAAATTAGTGTATTCATACAGCACTAGTTACTTTACTTATTCCATTATAAACAATATTTACAAATAATTACCTTATACACAGTCATCAAACACGTCATTCCCAGGATCCTCATATCATAAATCGAAAAACGAGCAGTTCCACAATAACCTTTATTCACCAATGCCCAAAGGCGTTGCAAGTTTTGCCAGATAACGTGAAACACTGCAAGTCAGTCAAATCATCCAACCAACGAGTAAAGAACTATTACTTAAGCACTTCTAGAGATGACTGTGACAGTGCCTTGCTCCTTCGTCATCTCTAGTCGAAGATTTAACATAACATTATATGTTGGAATGAGTCATTGCCCAAATTAGTGGGTAATCTCTCAGTAACGTGCATACCAAACATACACATGTAACCTACTCCCTATATTTCTTTTTTATACACAGGAAGCAGGAGACAAATGAAAAATCGTCAAAACGTCACTAAATACTTCATTTATTTAGTTATGCAGGTTTATCTGGCTATCGTATATGCTTTTTTCTTGAAAGAGTATCTAATTGTCGACTTAGAACAAAATCTATCATAGGAGTACATACCTGGTTTAGTGACTCGGTGTCAAATCAAGTTATATACCCTTATCTATCTCTACATCAGATTGTGGGTGAAGAGAACAAACGGAATAGTAAAAACAAATAGTATCTCTTTGGCTTCACAACATATTGTGCTAAATCCCTAAAAACAACGATTTATGGTTCAATAAAGATATATCGTTTCTTTTATAAAGGCAATAATTCGAATAAAAGTGTCATATCGGTAAGTCTACGTAAAATAATATCGATCGTTTTCAGAAAATTCAGAATGGCGTAGGTCATATAATTATAACTGTTCGGAAATACTCAAATTTATCAACAACTAAATTTGACATCGGTCAAATGCCAAATCGATTTTACTATTTTACTAACAACATATAAATCTTTCACTGACATGACATCAAAATAAAATGTTTAGTGCTTACATTTCTTATTGTGTTTTACACATATCAGATTTAGGTATCACTTCACATTCCTGTTGAATATTGTTATTATTATTATTATTGTTTTATCGATACCCCCCCCCCCCCATATATACCCAGGGAGACAACTACTTAATTATTCATTTTCCAGAAACTATTATAAGTAATCTTATATACGTTGTGTATCTCTGAGGATGGTTTTGTGACTCACCACGAGAAGACACCGTAACATTACTGTTTGGACAATGGGTTTAAGAGACAAGTTCATGAGATTAAAGTCGTGTTAAAGACGAATACAAATAAGCACCCAAATTAAGACGGTACTGCTGACCAAGATAAAACAGCACAAATTCCAGCTAACTGGCCTCAATAAGAAGACAGAAAACTCCTAACAGAATTCCCTGCCTCGATATTGCAACACATACAAAAACAAACTGAACCAAATGACAGAGCAAACACTAAATCAAACCCTTAATAACGATATTTAGTTATTTAGTTGCCGTCAGATGTATGCAAAGATTCTAGCAGAGTTTCACTTGGAAATGTTGGATTGAAAAGAATATGTTCGTGCAATAATAATAATTGGGGCTAACTTTTACAAAGGTTTGGATAATAATTATACGGGGACCGGTTTTCTAGTTTACTGTAATTTTCCAGTATCGAGCCAGAGTGGAAACATAGCTTTATCACAACTTCAAGGTTTTGTTGTGAATCAATTTATTGTTGGCACTGCTGGCACGGCTTGCATATGGTATCAACTAGAATTTGGTAATAGTGCCGTATCAATTGATACAATCTGCGTATGAAGTCTCGTTGTAAGGTAAGCTTTGTAATGGTATAATGGTGGGGTTTTTCGCTAGTTGATCCAACAACGCTCCCTTGATGTAACCTGGTAACACTTTATTTAAGAATTTAATCAACTATAATTTGATAGCAATATAGTAATATCATATTGGTTAGTTAATAATAACTGGTCTAAGTCAGCCAACAGATCAAATTGGGGCTTGAGATTAGACAAATGAATACAAATTGGATCAACTGAGATAGATAACGAGCCGAAACAATGCATCTAGTGGTCATGTTGGTCCTTCCTTGCATGCTTAACCCCGATTGTGATGTCACCACCTTGTCACCTACTAGACATAAACACCTATGACCTCTCTTCACATGATCAACCAGATGCTTATTGAAGTAGTCACGAAATAGATCAACAAGGTGAGTCATACTGAAGTAATTTAAACAAGCCCCAATCTGCTGCAAGGCATCGTAAGCCTGAAAATATACAAAACAGATCACCAAGTTTTGGTTTATAACGATATCTACGACAATATCACTGTTTAAGGTCTATTTGTGTTTCAACTATAAAATATTATCCGAACAAACGAATTCATATTATCACGACCTAGAATAAATACTTTTACTTTATTTTATGTGTATCTATACCGATAATCCCATCTAAGAATCTATATACTTTGTATGGAATGAGTGGGTTTTGCGATGACGGATTGGGAGGGACAATATTGTAACCAATTACTCACCAAGGGATACATCTATGAATATCTGAGAATAGAAATACCAAACACGTTAAACTTCACTCTAACAAACAGAAATCTGACATGATAAATGAAATATAAATAAGAAAATAAAATTTCAGTTCATCATCTGAAGCTGTATATAGCTGAGGATGTTGAACAAGTTTTGTTTATTTATAATTGTGCTTAATTTCTAATTTCCAGAACTCTTCAACTCTCTTCATAGACACTGTTCAGAGAGCTATGGAGGATAAAGGTGAAATAATATTATTAAGTTATTTCAGACAAGAAGCATATTCATATTTTGATATTCACAATACGAATATCCTTAATATTTTATATTTATAGGTTCAGTATAATCGATTTTGGCATTGTACAGTTTCATACCTAAATTGCTACTTAATAATAATAATAATAATAATAATAATAAACTATGATTCAACATTAGTTGATTTGCTTAGAAAATGTTATTTAGGATTTCCTTGAAATTATTAGAACAATGACTTATAACAAACATCAACATTTAGAAGAGAAGTGGCCACCTTTTGATGAACTTAGTGCTCCGCAATTACCAAAGAAAGTAACCTTTTGCACCATTAACATGTCTTTATTCGTGTTGTGCATCATGATGCCACATATAAGACACATAGTCTTCACAGCTCTTTCTGTTTCTATGCTGTTGCAATGGCCGACACAGATATAAATGTACGTAGTAATAGTTACCGTATGGATTATAGTGTGTCTACACATTTAAATTTCCTCAACAAGCAGTTAGACATGTGTAAAACATAATATTTTGAAGGATTTGCAGCTAGTTTGCATACCGTCTGCTCTGCTTCACTAAACAGTGTCCTTGCCAGATTATCGTTCAAAACATTAATGGCACACACTTTATTGACAACATCATCAGTGGACTCATATAGAACAGTTAGATGATGATGATAATTGACGCTTTACGGCCACTATTGCGCATATGGTAGGCTAAATGGGCCGAACGATCTCTAAGGGTAATGAACCGAAGTCAAAGATGAAACACCCTTCAGATATGCCCACACTGAGATTCGAACTAAGGTAGTAGCGATCTGTGGTCCAACGTGCTGCCAACTGGACATCGGGGGCGCTCCAACAGAACAGTTAGAACAAGTTCTTTTGGGCAGCTTCTCATACACCACTAATACATACAAGACTTTTCCGATTTTCCTCATGCATAATTTTAACTGCTTCACTACTTGGTGTAAGTGTTGTAATGGCGTTAGAAATTATAATTTGTTTAAAATTAATGCATAAAAATATTCTATTCCCCGATGATTCGTATAAGAGGGGATTGTTTATAAAACAGAATCTACAGCTTTCTCTCGGCAAAAGATGTCGTATCGTTTCTTGTCAAATCTTCATTAGATATATCTGAAGTTGTTAAGGATAGGGATCTTCATGCTCTTGTCATTACAGCAACTTGGCTGAATGTTAATGTTTGAGACCAGAATATTGTTGGTGATGTGACTCCAGCCGGATATTCATTCCATCATGCAGCTCAGATTCACAAGAAATGTGGGGAGTCGGGATTCTTCTCCGTGATTCTCTGAAGTGTGAAACCCATTTACGCTTTCAGGCTAAGTCTTTTGAAACTTATCAACTGACTTTTACATTTGGTGGAATAAGTGTTCGTGTAGCTATTATCTACCGATTACATCCCACTAGGGAAAATGGCCTGAAAGCAGCAGATTTCTTCAAGGAATTTTCGGTGTTTTTTTTACTCTCTTGCTACCAACAGTAGCCATCTGTTGATCTTAGGTGGTTTCAATATACATTGGGATTGACAGAGGAATTCAAATACCAAACAACTGGCTGAAATTCTTAGATCTGCCAATCTCAGACAGCAAGTGCAAGAAAGAACACAAAGACATGGTCACATGTTAGATCTTGTCATCTCCCGTGATAAAGACAATTTGATTAAGGGTTGGTATGTGGTTTCCATGCTGTCTGATCATTTCATTATTAATATTAATGTATCTTTACAGAAACATTCTGTTTCAGCTAAAGCTTTTTCATATAGAAAATATAAGTCGATTGACAAGGAAGCTTTTCTTGATGATCTGCGGATCTCTTCTCAGGTATTGGATCCAGCGAATGATGTCTCTATATATCTCTACAATAGTATATTGACAGACATTGTAGATGAGCATGCACCTTTAAGGACAAAGGAAATGGCAATTAGACTAATGCTTCCATGGTACAATAAGAACATTCAAGCCGCAAAGAGATACAGAAGCCACTGTGAGCGGCTGTGGATGAAGAACGGGTTGTGTGTTCATTCTAAAGTGTTCAAGGTCAGTAAAAGTCTAGTTAGAAATAACCTTGCCTCTGCTAAATCTGAATATTATAATACAAATATCAAAACATCCCAAAAAAATCAAAAAACTGTTTTCAGTATTGTGAATAAAGATAATCCCATTGTTTTAATTAATAACTTCTGTCAAAAGATAGTAAATGTACCTAGTTGTTTCCTGTCCAGCTTGTTGCGACAGGGTGAGCCATCAGTAGAATAGCCTTTCATGTCCATGATGGATACATTTGAGCCTTTTATAGAAACTGACATCAGACAGTTGCTGAAAAGGTCATCTAATGTTTTTCTGTAGTTGACCTTAGGCTTACGTGGCTTGTGAAAGATTGTCTGGGTGTTCTGACAAGCCTGATTACAAATATAGTTAATAAATAAGTTTCCCCAAGATCCACGAAAGCTGCCCTTGTAAAACAATTAATGAAAACCACACTATGGACTGTAATATTCTAAACAATTACAGACCTGTTTCAAATTTAACATTTGTATCTGAAGTCATAGAAAAGGCAGTTGCTTTCCATTTCCATCTAAACAAATATTTAATCAATAATAACCTTAATGAATCACTACAGTCTGCCTATAAAAGTGTTCACAGCACTGAGACAGCCTTGCTTCGGGTGAAAAATGATATTATGATGTCAATTGATCAAGGTAAGCCAGTAATACTTGCTCTTCTGTATCTGTCTGCTGCATTTGATAAAGTTGACTATAATGTACCTTTCCCTAGGTCAAAAGACATATTTGGTCTATCAGGTAAAGTACTTGAATGGTTTCCATTTTATTTGGAACAACGGTTCGAGAGTGTCTATTCGAGGTATTTTATCTGACGTTCAGTTTTTGTTATCTGGTTAACCAAAAGGTTCAGCTCTTGTTCCTCTCGTTTTCACAATCTATACCCGTCTTCTTGGGAGCTTTACACAGCGATATGGGGATAAATGTCGCTTGTATGCTGATGACACACAGCTGTATATATCACTGGATCCTGAAAATGAGTTACACTTCTCCGCTTCCTTGAAGAATTTAGAACATAGTATTGCTGATATTTGGCTATGGATTACTCAAAATCTTCTATGACTAAATGAAAATAAAAGAAATATTATTTGTTTAACATCACCATTTTGTGTTAAATCCCTATGGATACCAGCATTACAAATGGGTTTATCTTCGATTACCCCTAGTAGGTCAGTACAAAATCTAGGGTTATTTTTGACCAATATATTAACATGTATGAACATCAGTATGTCGAGCTGCCTTCTACCATATTAAGAATATCAACGGTTTATAGCATTCTTGACACAAGAGGAACTTGTATATGTAGTCATTGTCTTTGTTGCATCTCGTAGAAACTATTGTAACTCCCTGTTATATGGCATATCTGAATATAACACCAATCGCCTTCAGTGTATTCAGAATAGTGCAGCTCGCATAGTGGCAAATACTCGAAAATATGATCATATCACCTCAATTCTTCAAACATTACATTGAATACCTGTTAGACAGCGTATGCATTTCAAGATTTTATTAATAACTTATAAATCTATTAATGATATGGTGTCAGAATACCTGTGTGAAATGGTGTCCATTAGAAAATCATTCCGAAAACGCAGGTCATCCAGTCAGATACAATTGGAGGTTCTACTTTCTAGGCTCAAGTCATATGGTGATTGTGCATTTAGTGTTGCAGTCCCCACTTTGTGGAATAGGTTGCCGGCAGATATTAGAAATTAAGAACACACCTCTTCAAGGTCGCGTTCACAGATAAATCATAATTATCTTTTAAATATCTCCTAGGAGTTTAACAGATAGACATGTTATTTGGTGGATTATTATATTACATATTAATTATACAGTGCCTTTGAATTGCTGCTGCTGGTAGGGGCGCTTTATTAAATATACATATTATTATTATTATTATTATTATATTACCATAATTGTCTTATAATTTATCGAATATTTACTCTGTTGGAGCATTCACTCGGGGTCGGTGGCATAATTCTGCACCTTGCCATCTAAGTAATTTCCCCACTGTAGTTATCACATGGCTTGCGGGAACACCTTCCTTCTGAAATATAAGTACCTCAAAATTTGATGTAGTGAAGGATGCCCCTTCTGATCTGAACCTCTATGGAAGCTAGCAATAGATGGTGGCTGCATCTAACAAGTAGCTAATTGTACAATAAATTTATTTGAACTAAGTTGTGATCTATGAAGCTTCAAATCTGCCACTCTACTGTGCACAAATTCAGCCATCCATTTCTGGAGATCATCGGCATTGTCCATGTCTGGCTTGGTTCCCAGTATTTCAAATCACTGGATTACCTGCTACTGTTTACCGTCAGTGAAGTGAGTAGCAGCTGTTAATACTTTAAATCTGTAAATTATAGTTGAAATGCTCCATTATGTCAATAACCTAAGTTATAGTACCAATGTAAAACCATTATTGTTCAAACTAGACCAATCTCCAATTGTTTTCTTAATTTCTGTCAAATATATGTGTCAAACACTGTTCTCAGAAATTAACTAAGCTAAAACGTAATTCTTCATTTAGTCATTTAAACACATAGTGCATCCACGTATCTTGATGTTCATTATCAAAACATCTTATTTTAAAATTGTCTTTCATAAACCGTCAGTAATAAAATATCAATATCATTCCAATTTATAATGTTGACAGCTTGTTGAACAAAATCACCTTCGTATCATAAGCCACGTGCCCAGAGACATGTAAATACCAACACAATCAACATGTAAACGATGTTCAGTGTCAATTACACACAGCACGATCAGTACTGACCCAGTTAGCCTCTTGTATTCACTATGAGCAATGTGTGTGTGTGTGTGTGTGTGTCTCCAGCGATGCAGAACGACAACGTAGTGAAGTTGACGACTGATACATGAGATTCTGTGCGGAACGACTTGTTTGGTGCGTGATTCCGATGTGCCATGATATTCTAAGATTGACGTGGGATGAAGTTGCAGTGTTTGTCACGGAACATCACCTGTGATTCCCGAGTCTCTGGCTACTCGATGTATTTATTGCCGACTCGCTAATACGTGAAAACATAAATGAGGACAAACAATAACAACAACAACAACAACAAAAACAACTACAACAACAAACATATAACAAATAAAACAATAATGTACATGACTCATTGAGTTATGGATACATTTAAATCACAAACGTTACTTCATAATTAGGTTTATAATGGTAATAATTAATATTGTTATAAAATCATATTAAGTAAAAGTATAGTAATTGCATCCGTCCCAACAATTATATCATTTAGAATAACAACACTACAGCTATCAAAGGTATTTAGTATATATATATATATATATATATATATATATATATATATATATATATATATACTTGATTATTATCGTTGATTCAGCTTACCTAGCATTAGCAATGTAACACCTATCGATATCCCAAATCAAAGGGCACAGATATACACCGGTCAGTTTAAGATCTCTAATGATAATATTATTGTATCCAAGCATATGAAAGCAACTGAATACTGTTCTGATACTGATTTCCTTTGCAAAAGGCCAAATGCTGAAACACAAAACACTAGCCATGTCCCCGTTTATGATGCAATGAGAAACCCGTTAGCCACTAAAAGAACATATAAGATCTAGCCCTCTTCCTGTTCCAGCTGATTCAAATATTATAAGGATTCTGATTACACAGATCAGAAGTTCAATATTGCGACAAGCACGAAATCGCCATAATAACAATCACATGAAGCAGTAGTAAAGGTTATAAATTACGCAAACGCGCCGTCCATCTGGAACTAAAGACACCATGGCTAGATGCTCAGCCTTTTTCAGTGAATCTATAACCGCTATTTGATTCATCAATAGTGTCACCTGTAACTGCTATTAAGGAAACGATAGTCCAGACTGCACCATCTAATATTAAGCTAAACCGTGTCAATTCTCATTTTCAGACAATCTAGCCTATGGATGTAGTTCATCACTGACTGTTAATCTGCCATCTGATGTGCACCTGTGGTCACCAATCTACCACTGTCAGATACAGGATCGTCGCGACTATCTTATCAGCCTCGACGTATTTTAGTCAACCCGAACAGAACTAACGCTTAGACTGCCGTTATGTTCAACTTTTACCTTAATCGTTGCCAGTCTACCTTATAAAGCTCCCAGGTAAAATCACTGCTTGATTTCTTAAACTTAATGTGGGACAAGGAAAACCTGGATGACTACAGAGATTACTTGAATGATCTTTAATCGGGTGAGAAACCCATGAGATCTACACATGACATAGACACCGTACTGCAAAGAGTGTCAAAACCCCTACTCGGTGCCAGCGGTATCTACATCTCACCGGCAATAAAAGTAAGCAACAGAAGTCTACATAGATTGCTCAATTTCTTAAAGACAAGAGAGAGGCACGCCAGTAGTGGATCTTATTGCGACACCCACCTTTCCCTCAATCCGTAGCCATATATAGGAAGAAATGAAAGAAGTTCCTGGGATCTAATATCCGGAGAGAAGCATTAAGACACTGTCAACTGTATAGATATCTCTTCTAATCTCAGAAGCAAATGGTAAAACCCTCTGTATTGAGGGAAATCTGATGGCGACGCAGTAATTAAAGAATTGACTCGACATTTTGAATCATAAACAACTCCATTGGTGAAATAGCATTTTTATATATACTACCTATCCAGTGTTATTGATGGCTTAGTCAATATCCGGTCCTGGAATGTTGCCAATCTTTGCTCTACCACAATTATCGCTCCAAATGAGATTTCTGCTGCTATCAGCAAGCTCAATCCGGGCAAAACTCCAGATGAACTCGGGATCTCTGCCGTGCACTTGAAGTAAGTCATACATTGATCCACTACTGTCAGTTTTGAAGAACACGTTTCTGGATTTATCGCTAGGTCCGTATTGTTGTGGAACTAATACATGTGGGTGACGATCTTCTCTTGATATCAAGTTCTTCCTATGATCTTCAAGCCATTTTATCTACAGTGTTTTAGTATTCAGCCAGAAACCGTTATATTATTCACCCTCAGAAACTCATCCATCACATAAGAAGACGGCTCCGTTCCTGTGTGTTTATTTGGTCACCTTCCAGTTCAGTTTCTGATAGCTTTATACATCTTGGAATGCAGCGTAGCAAGGATGAATTTCTACCTATGTCGCTTGTTGAGGAAAGGATCTCCATTACAAATCTGACAACATATTTGCTCATGGGCACAGGTCTTCATGGATCTGACGGTTTCAACTGTATGTTTATATATATATCCATAACACAAGTGCCATCCCTCGTCTCCTATACATGCTAGAGACAGTACTATTGAAGACAATATATTGTTCTCCTTGGGAAAGGTCTGATGAAAGTTTTGCACATTTTCTACTTGCTACCCTGAAGAGGGACATCCACTCGTGGTTTACCTATGCTGCCCGTATACTTGTGAATAATAATAATAATAATAATAATAATAATCTATACTTATCAAAGTGCCCTTAATCGCAGAAACCATTCAAAGGCGCTGTACAATGATACCCAAACTAATATGACTGTAAAACCCGTATGAGAGATTTTAAAGAAAATTACTATTAATCCGTTAAAGCAACATTGAATAGGTGTGTTTTTAGAATGAATTTAAAATTAAAATATCTGCCGGCAACCAATTTAACAAAGTGGGGGCCGCAACACTAAACGCACAATTACCATATGACTTGAGCCAAGACATAGGCACCTAACTGGATGACCTGAGTTTTCCGGATGACTTTCTAATGGACACCTTTTCATACAGCTATTATGATGCCATCTTATTGATAGATTTATAAGTTGTTAGTAAAGTCCTTAAATGGATACGCCGTCTGGCAGGTAGCCAATGTAGGCGTTAAAGAATTGGGGTGATATGATTATATTTTTGAGCATTGTCACTATGAGAGGTGAACTATTCTGAATTTGGTGAAGGCAATTGATGTTGTGATCAGATATGCCATATAACAGAGTTACAATAGTCAATACGATATGTAACAAAGGCATGGACCACAATGCTTCTTGTGTCAAGAATGCTTTTAAATAGTGGACATTCTTAAGATGGTAGTAGACAGCTCGACATAATGACGTGACACATTCATATATAACCTCTAGATTATTTTACGGACCCGTTAGGGGTAATCAACGATGCATCCATTTGTAATGCTGGTGTTGTTAGGGATTTAACACAATAATGTTTTATTATCATTTACTCATATATTTAATTTTAGATTTTCGGTCATCCGCAGCCGAATATCATCAATGCACGTTTAACTCATTGTCAAGATCCAGTGATATATACACATGTGTGCGATCAGCATACATGTGATATTTAATGCCATGTCGCTGTGCAATGATCCTAAGATGACGGATAATCGTCGGATATACATTGTGATAACCAGACGACCAAAAACTGAACCGTGTGGTACACCAGATAACAAAAAAATGAAAGTCAGATAAAATACCATGAACAGACACTCTCTGAGACCGTTGTTCTAGATAGGATCGAAACCATTCAAGTATTTTAACAATTATATCTTTCAACCTAGATAAATACCTTGATAACTTGACATCATAATATAATATTTCACCCGAACCAAGGCTGTTTCAGTGCTGTAACCACTTTTATACATGGACTATAGTGATTCGTTAAAATTATTATTGATTAAATATTTGTTTAGATGAAAAGCAACTGCCTTTTTTATAATTTTAGATAAAAATATAAGATTATTAAATATGAAATGCCAGTTCTTGCCACTCTTATCTCAAGCCAATTCCCCAATAACTGATGGAGACATTATTTAAAAACCATTCATTTCAGACTAATGCGTTATGTCCTTCCGGGATCGGACTACCTCAAAATTGTGTTTATGCTATTTACGTCATAACCTATGTACATTAGGCAGGATACATCTAGTATAGCGATATCTGGTCTCAATCAACATTAGGAGAGCTAGTACTAAACCTAGACTTGATGTGGTGTCTACATTCTCCAGTCTCTGTGAACCCGACTTGTCCATTTTCTGAACTGGAAGCTTAGGACCGTTCACAGTTTAGTCTGTTCTTCACTGCACGATGCACGTAAACACCAAATAGAAGTCCCCTCCGAACTTTACCCCCCTAGGTCGTCTAACATCTTGGATTCTTATATGTACCACTTAATGTTGCTCAATGTTGCTTGTTGTGTGTGCAATACTAATTCGCGATTGTAGTATCCGGAATAGCAACAATTCGTACTAAGACAAATAATGTACTCATGGAGACGGTCTCTTTGTGGAATATACCAACTTATATTCCACATTCCGAGTGACTGAGGGATAGTGGACTATAGCGGCTCGTGACACAGGCAGATGTTGGCGAGAGTCTCGTATTGTATGGGGCTTACGTTAGCTTGGTGCTGTAAGCCTGACCCTGTCAAGCCTCACCTACATCTCCTACGCATTCACGAAAAGACGTATTCGCAATACGTATCGATCATTTGTACCGATGAAAATCAATACATTTACAGTGAACTCTATATTCCCAATCAGCACTTTAGGACATTGAATACTGGAAGATGTTCTAAGACATTTACCTTCTAATATACCGACTAATAATATACATCTGGTGAAATAATTGTTATAGTTCAATTGTTGCTGATATGTCATCAGCTGGATTAATAATAACACATGGTAGTAATTACCTGATAGTGTCATGATGATGACAGTGAAGATATCAGACCAATGAAATTAAGCAGAGTGACTGAGTGAGTGGCTGGATAGGTATTTGAGTGAATGAGTGGCTGTATTCGTAGTTAATTGATTAAGTGAGTCATTTTATTTAGATTCGGCACTGGTGAAGCCTGGGAAATGTTGCTGTGTGGGTAATCACTAGTGAAATGAAATAAAGGTTTGTTTGTGAGATAAAACGTCTGACATAAGCCATATGTGTATGATTGTGTGCGGAACTACCACAGAGAATCTCGAAGCGTGAATTCAAACTCAGGACAATTCTTCAGGGGAGTGAATACAGAGTGCCTTAGAATGCGCGTACCAAGTAAACTTGTGGTTTCCACGCACAGAAAATGGAACATCTCAACCGCAGCATAATATGCCACGTGATATTTGCTGGAGGGTCGAATACCTCATAAGCGCACAAATCCAACAAATACTATGACCTCGTCACTAACCTTTTTTGATATCAAATATTCCAATGGGAAAGGGACAAAAAAGGTAAAAGAAAACACGAACCTTAATTTCTGGCATGGGCAATGTGTGTGTGTGGTGCGTGTGTGTGTGCGTGTGTGTGTGTATGTGTGTGCGTGCGTGCATGTGCGTCATAAGTTCCAGCTGATGGCTGAATGAAGTTAAATAAAGCCTTCGAAAATATTTATTATAACAGGTGTATCATTTAGAAAATTTATTATAGACCGATCCAATAGTTAACATCCATAAATTTGTTTACAATATTTGTTATATAAGTGTGCATTTAGCTTGCGTGGGTTCAAAACAAAAATAACATTTTACAAAATAACATTTCTTTTACTCACTGATCCAATAAACTAAATACACACATAATTACCTATTCCATTAAATCAGTTGTTTGTTTCGGCAATGGTCACATTCGGGACACATGGCCGTGAGATGAATTCCAGAGGAGCAAACATTCTACAATCACAGATATCACTAGGATTCGAACCCTAGTCTTAAACATTGGTACCCAGTGGCCTGATAATAATACTGATGTAATTGTTTTCTTCTTGGCAACACGTATACTGTGCTGTTAATGGAACATATTCAGAAACTATATTTATTTGTATTACTTCAACGATTATAATTATGTTTGGAAGGACTCTGGATCAAAAGCAACGTTTGCTAACCTGTTATTAGTTTCTTGTTTCAGTTATTCTGTTTATTTTTCTGTTCAGAAATGTTTCACACAAGTATTCCTACAAAAAGAACTATTGCAGTTTATTCATAATATTTTAGTAGTACCAGGACATTAATTTTGTCAAGATCAATTGCAGTGAGCAATAGCACAAAGTCACTATTCACATTTAAAGCTCTGAATGCGTTATGATTATATATATATATATATATATATATATATATATATATATATATATATATGTGTGTGTGTGTGTGTGTGTGTGTGTGTGTGTGTGTACAAAACGTTATGATATTAATTAAATTTGTTTTATACGTGTGTCACTTTGTTTCTTTTCGACATTGATCACTTATGGAACTTTTTGGAAGGCTATTCGCGTGTAAAAGAATTGTATTGGTGGTGGTGGCTGAAACATCCAAAAATATTGATCGAGATAGATTAGACCATCCTCAATACAATAAATTATATTTATGGAGAAAATTAGACAATATTACAGTTGATCTACTAAAAAATGGTAATTTAAGAACGCTTAAGATCGTCTTGGTGGACGATTATTGCGGTCAATTAAAACGCATTTACCCCCCCCCCTCAAACACACACACACACATTATTATTATTATTATTATTATTATTATTATAGTGATTGTTATCGTTATATTTGAATGATTGTCATTCATTACTTAGTAAACATCCAATTTATAATATAACCGGTATTACAAAAATTTATTACACATAGTTTATACTGAAGGTACGCCCTTTCTATAGAAACTCAGTTAAATACGAAATCCCGTGTCGGCATACAACCTGCCACAAATACATTTTCTCGGTCATACAACTGAACAGTCATTATTGACGAATTGCCAGTTCGTTCTTCGTCACCTTGGCAATGGCTTCATATTCGTGATGTGGCGGGTTTTCCATAAGCGGGAAGTAACCTGAAGCGTTTTTGTCTTTGGGTATTTCCAGCTTGACGTCATTCGTTCCAGTTCCCGGATGTTGCGTGTCTGAGGTCGTATTCGCTTCCGGAATCGTCTCATAAGGAGGCGCCGAGATGACGCTTTGTCGGGGAGGATTTGGCAGAACGTCAGATCTTTGGTTCGGACCCTGTTCAGCGATACTTTCGTTGTTAGGTGGCGCTGTAACATAATGTTTCTGTGGTACAGCTGCTGATCTATATTTCATCAGCAAGCTGACTAATACGACGTTTGATATAACCAAAACACCGATTATTAACCCATAAACGATGAGGATGTTAAGATTCGTTTTACTGGACGGCACAACCTCGATAGTGCCCATCAATCCCGGCGGTCCCATTGGCCCAGTGGCACCGGTGGCTCCACCTGCTGGTCCGGGCAAACCGGTGGCGCCTTTGGCTCCGGGTATTCCTCTTGGTCCAGTGGCGCCGGTGTTTCCTCTGCTACCGGTGGCGCCAAATCTCCCCGTATTGCCAGTAGCACCCGTTGCTCCATCTCGTCCTGCCACACCTTCTCTACCTGTTACGCCCGTGGCACCGGTAGGACCCCCGGGTCCTGTATTACCTGTTGAGCCGGTTAGACCACGACGACCCGTGGGACCAGTGGGACCCGTACCTCCGAATGGCCCAGTCGCACCTGAAGAGCCAGTTCGTCCTGGATAGCCAGTCCTACCTGTAGAACCCGTGGCTCCAATTTGACCAGTATTGCCTGTTGCACCTCTAGGTCCAGGTACACCTTGTTGAACGGAAACTGAAAGTAAAAAGGTTAAAAATGACAAACTTAAACATTAAAACAAAAAAACTATTGTTTCAAGGCTATGATATTAATAATCTCTCTAATAATAATAATAATAATAATAATAATAATACAATTCTAAACCATTAAAGGGTTGTTTCTAAGTGAAATGTTTTCTAAGCTGTAAAACACTCTTACTACTCCTACTACTCCTACTCCTATTCTCCTACTACTCCTACTCCTACTACTACTACTACTACTCCTCCTACTACTACTATTAATACTACTACTCCTACTACTCCTATTACTACTACTACTACTACACCTACTACTACTCCTACTACTACTCCTACTACTCCTACTACTACTACTACTCCTACTACTGACAAGAATAATAATATTCTCAATCAATATAGTGTTTTTTCTAAGTTCTAATTAGCAGAGCAGAGTAAGACTTATCGGTGAAGGTACCGCCGGAAACAGCTGCCCACTATATACAGGTATCAACTAATCCAGGTTTGAGTGTATCATTGTACCCACTCACCGCCTATGTTGAGAGCAATGCACACAATGACGACGACCACCACTCGCTGATCTCCTGTAACTGCCATCTTCGTCAAGTAAACTGTCGTCCAACTGTCTCTGATATCTGAATAGGATGTTACACGAACTGCTTCGGATGGGGCATCCTTCTTCGACCATGAATCAGCGCCGGTAAATTGTCGATTTTTTTGCTAAATACGATTTTCACTATGAGTAGACTGTTTGCTGTAAGATTGGGCTTCGTTCACTGTTCGTTGCACACCCGGAAACTCGCAACCGCAGAATTTATACGGTTTGCGAAGGAGTCACTAGACCGTTTCTACGGATAACTAAACAAGGTTAGGAATTTTAATAATATCGGTATACTTTCCGTTTGTAATCTGGTGGCTATGAGTGTGTATAAAAATAGGATCATTCGGAGTGGGAGGGGGGGGGGTTATTGGTCTAATATTAGACTACGCAGATTGACTGTTGGTTGGCTGAACATTTTAGCTTCAGGATTCGCTGTTATAACGCCAACAACGTGAGTACTGGAGCGAACAGACAGCTGATATTATGAGGATTAGCTGTTAGGTTCGAGTAAATCATGGTATTTACTCAGGTTTGAGACAATATTTCGTTCTAGTCCAGTAAATTCCATTATGCAGTATTGCTACTTTGTTTATATTTTAGTTAAATCGCTTCAGTGAGTTAGTGTACATTCTCTTTGTTATGAACAAACTGTAATGTTTGTTAACACCCTGGGTGTATATAAAAGGCTTAAATTTTCACTTAGGTTCGAGAAGAACTTCGACGCCAGACCAGTCGGACGTGTATTGATACATGGTTCATATAGGTAGGATTTATTCAGCTATTCGAACCCAGAATAAAGCTGAGGTCAGCATCTGAGGTGTCGAAATGTTTTATATACAGGTTTCTTTTGGACCACAGAAAATTACTGTTGAATGTAAACTGTGGTGTCAAAATAGTTATGATATGTATGTAGCAAGTCACCATTGAACCACACGCACGTGTTGTTTGTTGCGAGCTGTGGTATCAAATGGTAAGTTTTTTACGTGCTTCTGCTTTTTGTACGTAGCCTGCACGTAGCCGCTTTCCTGTGGTCGTGACATATTTGTCGCATACGAAAAGCGAATTAGCTGGGTCCCACAGGCTGATGAGTAACCCAGACACATGCATAGGTATACGCATACATGTATCAATATTTGGAGGTATGGGACATTTAATATTTAGATTAATGTATGTATAGTTGTATTTACTTTTAGATTTATGGAGGTAGGTCTCAAAGGATGTTTAGATATGTTGATGCTCTGTGCCTGTTGCCTCTCTATATGTATTCTAACGCACGCGCACATACACGCGCACACACACATACACACACACGTTGTCAAGTATACCTATTTGCCGATTTGCCGTTAGTGTTCAGTGAACCGTTGATAGATAGGCTTCACACAGTTCCCGAAAACACACGCAGCGTGATACAGCAAGCGGCAGGCATCATATTATAAGTAACTAATAGGTTTGACATTGATTGAAAAATAACGACTTGAACAAAGTTTCAATTTGCTAGGAATACTTATTAAACGATAAAACGATGACACGAAATTCAGACGAGATAGGGGTAGATTCTATAAGTAGGCACCAATATGAAAAGATAATACTATGTTAATTAGAAACAAATTATGTTTATAATTGTCAATGAAGTACTGATACGATCAAATAACTGCTGCCTGGCCGCAAGTATCACCCTGGGTCTCTGGTTCGGGAATTGCTATATAATAGTCTATTTGCCACTCCTATGGTTATACTGGTGAACCTATGAATTTTCTATATTATAAGGTTTTTTGATGGATTTATCACTTGAAATCCAGCTGGGTTGTCATTCCTACAATTTTGGGGAAATGTTTTTATATGCAAATTAGTCCCTCCATTAGCGAAAACTCTATTTTATGCACTATTGTCAAAAGTATGCACAAGAATGTCACAAAAAAGTGTCCATACCTATGTTTTCTGGGTCAATGATTTGTATAATCACTATCAGCAACTATTAACATGTATATTTATTCCGAATATACAATTAGCCACCGCCATTATCGCAAAACCTAATTTCTTTAATATCTCTGATAGCATTCAGATAAAGGCTGTTTCGACAACCACATTTTCATAGTCGAGGAATATGATAAAGATAAATACAATTTAAGCACAGGCATATATTTTACAATACAATACCATTATTGAAAAATACAGTGTTGTGCCGAGACGCTGAATCGAGGTGAGAATATTGGGTTTCTTTTAAATCACAAAGTATGTTGAATTAATGTGTAGGTTTATTGGACGTGACTAAAGTTATCAATTTGATAAATTACAAGATAATTATAAATGAAAAACTTGTCGTCGGAAGAAGTACTTAAACTACTTATTTAAAACCACTCTGCTATCTATTTCAGGGTTATTAACTAGTCTATATATATATATATATATATATATATATATATATATATATATATATATATATATATATATATATATATATATATATATATATGCACTAGTGATAACTCTGAAAACTCGTATATTTTCAGTGAACGGAAATAGATGGCTAGCAAAATATTCCGACTACAAGCTTAACTACATTAATACAATGGAACAGGAAGAGAGGTGGCAACAGTGTAAAGATAAAGCTGCAGGCAATTCTGGATTCAAAAGGAGATCAGGGATCTGTGGACTGTCATAAAACGTGCTATGGTGTTTATACTCCTAAACAAATATGGCAAGGGACGTAGTTAAGCAGAGGAAAGAAGGTTCGTCAATGCCTGAGTGTGAGCCACAGACAATCAGAGTTAAGAGCTTGCAACTTCCCATTTTCCAATTTAACAAACATTGCTTGATTCGTGGTAAAGACTGTATCCCTAAAGAACCCATACACCATAATAAGCGTGTCATAGAATGCCACACCAGGTAGCGGACAGGTCGTACACCATTCAAGGGTGTACTTTTAGATAAATGTGGGGCAGATTAGTTGAGATCTGGATAAAAGGTGCTCGTACCGATTTACCTTCTGCAGATGTACAGCATCACCAGAGGTGTTATGGTGAATTCGTGGCAATCCCTATGTACACCAGCTTGTCACCTGACTCTGGTGTAATCACCGATAAAGCGCTAGAGTCGATAACAACTGGCAAGTGTGCTAATCAACACGTTCGTACATGGACCACCAATGAACTGTATTAAACTCACTGTGATTTAGGTGGGATGCTATCTCGCGATTATATACTGTCAAATCTAACAACCCATTTAGGTGATGATGTTGTTGTTGTACGTGTGGAAAGTTGTGCCTCTGTTGTGGGTTTCATAGAGCTTCTTGGCAAGCGACTTAGGCTGGTCAGAGTCGACACAGTCAATGAGGATGATGATGATGATGATGATGATGATTGATGTTTTACGGCCACTTTTCTGAGGATAGTGTTGCTGTTATTATACGGTACGTCAGGAGTGACGCTCCTGCCATAAACCATAATAGTGCTAACTATGATATGAGTGAATTCATACACAGGTATGCAATCAAACAGACGAGCACTACTCAAGATAGTTTGAGAATAGGTTTCGGATGGCAAGGTTACACAAAATCTCTCAGCTTGACTCAGGCTATTCAGGGCACATATTACACACCAGAAATCAAAAGACACTGGGACTGGCATTGAACCTGCAGCAGAGACACGGAAGTTCAGAGTTGATCAAGCTGCTACACGATCAGGGCTTCATCGTATCTCATTGCGAGGTGATACGATTCCGCAAATCAGCTGCATCATTTGTGAGTGACATCAGTAATGCGCTTCATCAAGCGATGAGTTTGATCTGGAGGATGGTTTCACTCTTTGAATGGTTTTATAATCTTGACCCCTTGATAGCCACTCCAAATGGACGGCGAGAAACCCACATCATGGCTTATGAGTTTCAGTAGCATCCAAGTGATCTCTTAGAGAAGGAGAATGCTGAACCTGGTGTAATGAATCTTGTTATCCCACGCCTGTTTAAAACAGCTGCACGAAATCTCAACACAGACCTGTACCACTGCAGCACTACACTGGACCGTAGAAAGGTAACCCTCCTGTTGTACCGGTGACATCAGGAAATACCATACATTGATTTGTATAAGAGAAAAAGGTCATGCTGCTCTCAACTGAAATCTTCTCGGTACCTGAACAGCGTTTCGTCTAATAGCAATATGGAGTGTCATGGGTATAGCAATAAACTAGCCAGGGATGAAGTTCCTGGCATAGTCAAGCCTGCCACAAAGTATTTATTTGTTCCTCACATTGACGCACTGCCATCTCATTAAGATGCAGTACTAACATCAATGTTCTACATGACAAAGTCATTTGGCGAGATGGGAATGACCTATGGTAACCTATAAATTGACATGCAGCTATATATGATTGGTCAGCAGGTCAAGTTGTTTGAACCGGAGAAGTTCAATAATGTCATCCTTCATTATGTCCTTGTTGGGATGCATCGGAACACTTATGAAGTGTTCAGGTCTGGAAGTCGTATTCGGCGGTCTAACAGGGATCATAAATGGAAAGGCATTGGTACGACCTATGCAGGCATATCAGATCGTTTCCACTGCATTGTTGGCTCGTTATCTTCAAGACGACGTAAACACGTGTGATGAAATCTCGGACTATATGGAAAATGCACGACAGCATCCGATGGGAAGATACTGGGTCGATAATCTTCACAAACTAACGCTCTTCAGTGACCAGTTTCTTTTGGCAGAGAGTGAAGAAGACTGACTATTCCAGTAGCTCTGCTTGAAATGGATGTTACCTTACTTCTTTAGTGCAGGTCACATAAACTATGCTCATACATCACATGACATCTGCTGGAGATGCACCACCTCCTGCCAGCAGAAGCCAAAGTCTCTCGCGATAGTGATGGTTGCTGCAATGCAGCGTCAGGTGACCAGTTTGGTGAGTAGACTGCAATCAAGACAGGTAATGTTCTAGGACACTGAATGGCCTAAATTGTGCCGATGTGTCGTTAAACAACATTCATCCATCCATCAAGACAGGTAAGGCTGGGCTGAGAGCCATGACATTTTCAGTTCAGCTGGTCACTGAATGGATTGAATCGTACCCAGTCGCTGTCTAGCTTACTCATGCCATGGAGCACTTGAACTCGGAAGAAACACCAAACTCATCAGCACAGACCAAACACGAAGAAGGTGAGAACAGGCAGACACTTGACTCAGATGATGCAGAGTTGCAAAAACATTCCCATTCACAATCAATCAAGAGTGATATACTTTACAATAACGTTAATGGTCAGATAGCTTCAAACAAGGTCAATGCAAGCGATGTCGTACCTATTGGTGAGAAGATGCAAATTCATCCCATCATGATTACATGCCAAAATATCCAGTTAAGTGAAGATGACAGAGCACATTAAACCAGGCATGAGAGTTGGTGAAAAGACAACGTTTGATTTGGAGACAATCTTCCTTCTTCTGTTTATGGTTAGACAAAGCGACAGTTGCAACTATCAACCATATTCCAATATGAGTTGTGCATCAAACCTCCGTTGCTCATCGATGAGTATGGCTGCATAAGGAGGAATAAATCTACCCTAGCCAATCGTCTCTGATTGAAACAGATATTGGCATAGTGAATATACAACAGATGCTTTATCACAATCAATTATCAATATTTATTTCAAACTGTACAATGATACAATAGTTTCATTCATAGGCTAAATGTTCTATACATATGTGCAGTTTGGGGTCTCCGCAGAAGATCGTTTGATCTGTTTTAGTGGCGAGACCTATGTGCCTACAATAAAAATAATATAAATATATGCGATAACAAGTAGCATAACTTCACAATATTTCAAACCCACTGTTTGCAAGACAAACATCTCAGACCGCTAAGGTGGCATGTGATATCACGTAGACGATGAAAAAATGGCGATGTTAATCATTATAGTTATGAGGTGTATTTTCAGGGAATTTGTAAATGATTTGATGGAATTCTTTATTCTCAGTTCAGGAGGCAAAGTGTATGACAATTTGGACCCCTGGTGAATGAATGTTTTTTTAGCGATTTTACTGGTCAGCCTTTTTGCACGTGTGGGCCTAATCGTTGTCAAGTATTATACTCAGTATTTTCAGTATTTGTAGAGAAACCTGTGAACAGTGGGGTTGATAGTGAGAATATCAAGCGCCATCTATCCTATTACTGTGCTAGACTTCGATAGGTATGACGATCTGTCAGCTAATGATCACGAAATAATGCGACGTGCTGGTGTGGGTTCCACAGCTTACAAGATAACCACCACACATTCACTACCCAATCGGGATGCCATTCTAAAGAACAAGTACCACAAGCGGGAGCTCTCATGGGTGCTGTCCTTAATCAACCTCGGTCTTAATGTAACAATGGACAATCGAGATGATGGTGTATTCACAGGCGATGAGACTGATGTCACTATGAAAGAATCATACTATAAGTTGAAGAATTTGGTAAGGATGTAATCAGAATCCTCAGTGATGATGCTGATGTCTTTATAATATTAGTATACTGGGTCTGTAAAAATCAATTGCACTGTATAATGTGCAGATGGGGCGCTGGAATGGAGTGGTTGTGGACATCAGTGTGACCTGTAACGAACTAGGTCCTAAGTGTTTGCCCCTAATGGGTACGCTTGTTCTTAGTAGATACGACACCATGTGGTACCCCTTTAATAAGGGTAAAATCAGTGCACTGGATACTCTCCAGGCAGGTGATTTACCTCGGTTGTACCGACTGCTGGGTGAATGCCACACTTTCAGACCTTACGGAAACAGGTCAAAGGTTTCTCACAGCCTTGTAAGATCAGCCACTAGGAACCAAGATGAGTGAGGCAAGTTACAGGATTTACCCAAGGAAAACCTATATGCATCATGGCATCTTCAAATAATGCTGTGGGGGGTAGCTGATCAGCAAGGACCTCTAAATGTGGACATAACACAGTTTAGTTGGGAGGTGAAGAGCGGTTTTCTGTCACCCTGCGTTGAGACTGGTCTCTCCGCTCCCCGGGGTTTCATTCATGTCATAACCTGTGGCTGGAAATAAGAGTGGACATCATGCAGAACTGAGAGTTGTAACTGTCACAAATGTAACGTGTCGTGTGCTCTCTACTGCGCATGCTCAGTAGTCGATGGGTTTTGCAATCCATGTCCATTGAGGGACGATGCACTCAAAAATAGAGATGAAGAAGAAGAATACGAGTCTGGCTAGCAGCTTGATTAGAGACAGTGGTATTTCGTTTGTTGCCCACTGAAGAAATGGACATTGATTTGAAAATGTATAATGTTACGAACATTACAGTAGAATGTCTATGTTCTTTTGATAAAGATAAATTAACTTTGGCTATACATTAATTGCTAGATTAAACAAGATTTATTTGACAATAAATTAATCACAAAGGATTTGATGATAGGTTTATTGATCTCCTTGTCTGTGAACATGTGTCTATGCACAACATTTCTGTGACCTTATCATGCAAATCCAGAAACTAGTTTAAAGCAAATACGTTTTTCGGTAATGACTATTTAAGGGTGTGTCATCCATGCTGTCTGATCATTTCCTTATTAACACTAATGTATCTTTACAGAAATAATTTGTTTTAGCTAAAGTTACTTCATATATAAATTATAAGTCAATTGACAAGGTGGCTTTTCTTGCTGATCTGCGAGTTTCTTCTCTGGTATTGGATCCACCGGATGATGTGAGAAATCAAAAGACTGTTTTCAGTGTTGTGAATAAAGTATTCCATAAAAGCTAGACTTTCCCAAAACATTATCAACTCAGATAAAGAAATGACCCCATTGCTTTAATAACGTCTTCTATCACAAATATTAAATATACATAGTGGGTTCCTTAGCACAAGTATGTCCATGATGGATACATTTGAGCCTTTTACAGAGACTGATAGCAGAGAGTTGCTGAAAAAAGTCAGCTAAATTGTCTGGATGTTCCGGTAAGCCCAATTACCAATACAGTTAATAAATCATTATCTCTGGGTGTTTTCCAAGCTCCATTAAAGCTGTCCTTGTACAACCATTATTAAAAATCACAGTATTGACTGTAATATTCTAAACAAGTATAGACCTGTTTCAAATCTTAAATATTTAATCAATAATAACCTTAATGAATCAATACAGTCTGCCTAAAAAAGTGGTCACAACACTAAAATAGTCTTGGTTCGAGTGAAAAATTATATTATGATGTCAACTGATCAATGTAAGCCAGTAATACTTGCTGTTCTGGATCTGTCTGCTGCATTTGATACAGTTGACCATAATGTACTTTTCTCTAGGTTAAAAGACATATTCGGTCCATCATGTAAAGTACTTGAACGGTTTCGATCTTATCTGGAACAACGGTTCGATATAATGTCTATTCGAGGTATTTTATCTGACGTTCAGTTTTTGTTAACTGGTGAACCACAAGGTTCAGTTCTTGGTCCTCTGGTTTTGACAATGTATTCCCGTCTTGTTTGGATCATTGCGTAGCGATATGGGTTAAATATCACTTAAATGCTGATGAAACACAGGTATATATATATATATATATATATATATATATATATATATATATATATATATATATATATATATATATCACTAGATCCTGACAATGAGTTACATTTCTCCTCTTCCTTAACGAATTTACAACATTGTATTGCCGATGGATGACTCAAACTCTTCTAAAACTAAATGATAATAAAACAAATATTATATATTTGGCATCATCACATTGTGTTAAAACTCTAAAGACACCAGCATTACAGATTGGTGCATCTTCAATTACTCCTAATGGGCACAACATCTAGGTTATGTTTGACCAGTATATTAACATGCATGAAAATGTAACATTAGAAAATGCCTACTACCATCTTAAGAACATCCACTGTTTAAAAGCATTGTTGACACAAGAAGCACCTGCAACTGTACTCCATGTTTTTGTTGCTTCTTCTATAAACTATTGTAACTCCCTTTTGTATGGCATATCTGATTATAACATTAATCGCCTTCAGTGAATTCAGAATAGTGCAGCTCGCATTGTAACAAATACTAGAAAATATGATGATATCACCCCAATTCTTCAAAAACTACATTGGCTACCTGTTAGACAGCGTATCCATTTCAAGAATGTATTAATAAGTTATAAATATATAAATGATACGGCGCCAGAATACCTGTGTGAGCTGGTGTCCATTAGAAAGTCATCCCGAAGACTGGGTCAGCGAGTCAGATACTATTGCAGGTGCCAGTGTCTCGGCTCAAGTCATATGGTGATTGTGCGTTTAGTGTTGTAGCCTCCACTTTGTGGAATAGGTTGCCGGTATATATTAGAAATGCATCGCCTCTTGAAAGTTTTAAAGCTGTTCTAGAACACACCTGTTGAAGGTTGCTTTCACCGATAAATTATAATAATTTGTTTAATCTCTGACAATATTTTTACAGACACATTATTTTGAGTATTATTACGGCATATTACATAATATTTGCACAGCGCCTTTGAATGGCTCCTGCTTGTAACGGTGCTTCATTAAATATACATTACTATTATTATTATTATTACTAAGGCTGTTATAATTCAAACATATATTACCTTAATGTTACTGTTAGCTATTCGCATATTCAGATAAAGCAGCTCAAATTTGGGTATCATATCTCTCCACTAAGATTGAAAAAAATGTATTGTGATAATATTAATAAGTTATTTTTAAATTTTAATCATCCCTTATTACTGTGCGATGGTATAGATAAAGCAGCTCAAATTTGGGTATCATATCTCTCCACTAAGTTTGAAAAACATGTATTGTGATAATACTAATAAGTTATTTTTAAATTTTAATCATCCCTTATTACTGTGCGATGGTATACACTGTCATGATGACACACACAAGTTTTAACAATCACTCAGATTTTGACAATACTGGGTACAACTATTATAGACCTTTAAACTAGTTATTAAGTATAAGGATAAAGTAACTTCCATACACAATCCCTTATCAAGTTAATGAATGAATTAAAATTTTGTTTTTTAAATTTCATTAATTAAAATTAATATATAAAATTTGTTAACAATCTGCTGACTCTGTTGGCTTGACATTTCCATTAAAAAATCTTCAAAATGTCTTATTACTAGATTATTAATGTAGCATTTTAACTTAAAGCACGTCTGAACCCTATATAACACTGTAAATAAATCGTGTGTTCTCAAAGTCATGAATAATCTATCCGAGAGCGGCTCCATTTTTGGACTGACTTTTAGTTAATTACAAGTGCCATTATTGAACCTAGATTTGATAAATGACCAAGACTTGGAAGTTTGTATGCTAAATATAAATATTGTGAGCAAGACCTGGAATACAGATTTTTCCATAATAATGATATTATTACTGTGTTTATTAATGGATATGTTTCTAACTATAAAATTGCAACAGTTATGATCCTGATAATTAAGGATAAGAGTAATCATGTAATATATACATATAATTAAATCTCGATCAACATTACCACATTTTCCCCAATCTTCTTGAATTAGTTCCACCTAATCAGTATTTTAGGTTTAGCTACTGGCGATAATCGATACGGTTTTCATAACAAATAGGCTACAGACGTATTTGTGTATTTACTTCATTACAGGCGAGTGATCACATTTTTCTTAAATAATCATGTTTATAAATGTCATCTGGATACCTTGAAACATTTTCAGCCAAGTTAATCAATAGACGTTGTTTAATCGCCTAATTAAGAGATTAGTGTCCCTATACTTGTTGTTTGTACATTTATGTTTTAGCACACTAAAAGACTTCCATTGAACGATGGAAATATTCCCCTTCAGAAAGTTTTGATATGTTCGTGGGATACTGTCTCACCGTTCTTTATTGTGAATGCCGATAAGCTTAGAACTCATATGAAAATGGGCTGCAACATAAATAATATATACATGAAACACTGTATTTGTTGAAAATTTGGTGGATAAAACATTTCGGGTGGTATCTTCTTCAGCTTTTGAAGCAAACACGTTCTGTCTGTCATTAATGTTATGTAAAGTTTCAATTTCCAGGATAAAACAGAAGGAAGTCCAATAATTTGGCTAAATTGATTGATACGGGGTTTGTTAGAGACGAGCATAATTAGCTATCAGAAGGACAATTTGACATAAAAGATCATTTTTATTCTGGGAAGTGATCAATTTAGACCAATTTTCACTTACGAGACCATTTATATTGATTTGTTATGGTGAATTTTTGCTGCTAGGATTGAAAATACACAGTGTATTATGACAGTGTTTGTTGTATAAATTTAATTACATCAGAATATATTTAGTATGAAAGTAAACAGCCAACTTGTTTGGACCAGCGAGCTATTTCAATTTAAGCTGCTATTTTGTTGTATATGTGTTTTTTAGCCAAATTTTATTGTATAACTTTAGCCACTAAATGGACCGACACTTCAGGTATTTATGATCCCTACTCTCTGTATAAATGACCTATGTGCGTATTATATTAGTAGATCCATACAGGAATAAATGTAAATTAGGAAAATTCTGATAAATGTAGATATTTACTTAATAAGAAATGTTATATGTAGAATATGGAATAAAGTATATTTTCGTAGCATACTAAAACGAGTCTATATCACTAAGTCATTGTGAGCGGTTTACTCTTGGATTTTGTGGACTCAAAATATAGCATCCAGGGCAAATTCTTATCTATCTTTGCAGTACTTTTGTGTAAATAATCACCATATTATCTAATGACAAACTTAATGTTACGCTTGAATAAAACAAAATAATATCATAACGATCTGCTGATAATTAAGTAAATATTAATCTGACCATAAGGATAAAATAATTAAGATCAATGGTGCAATTGCATTTATGTCGGTAGTATGAGGTGTATATCATGGATATCCCTTAAAATACAGTAAGTGGTGTGGATTCCAATTGTGCTAAAATGAGGTTTTAGGCTAATAAACATTCGAGATCAACATTAACAGTTGTTTTAACGTATTTTAATCAACATTCATCACAGTATAATAACAACAACTTATAATAATTCAATAGATCGGTGTCCTCTGTTACCAGGGGGCTGGCTGATGGATTCCCTCACCAGTATTCTCCATTTTGTTCGATCTTGTGCATCTACCTTATTTAGCCCATATTATCTCATATCCCTCACCTTCAGCTGATTCCATGTCATCCTCGGTCTTCCTCAACTTCTCACACTGTCAATCATGTTTCTCTTCACCCAGTCAAGTCACTATGATGGTTCTGCACCACATGTACCAGCCTCCACAACCTATTCCTCCCCTTAATAACTTCAGTCACCAGTTCAAACCCCATTCTCTCCCGCAGCTCTATACTTCGGATCTGATTCCTCATATCCATTACAGCATTCCCATCTCTGTCCACTGAAATAATGATATCAGCCTTTGCACTCATGGCGCAAGTCTCACTTCTATACACCATTGCGCTCTTCCCACGTGTCACATTTCCTTTTAAATTTAATGACATATCAATGTCCATGTCAGTATCTCTGACAGCTCTCTAAACGTTCTCCATGTACAGCGCACTATTACCACGATGCCGAATTTGCTTCTTTAAGAGTCATTCCTTCTTGCTCTTTCATATTTTATTCACATCATCACACTTCTCATCCTGCTCCAACATCAATGTCTCTTGGAACTTCCTTTGTACATTTTAACCCCCCCCCTTGCCTTCCTTCTTGGTTGGGATTACTCCAGCCGAACATCCATCACACTTTTCAATTACATGTCAATCAGTATCAGATGGCGCTGTTACACTGCCTCGTCTCCAGGAAATGCCTTCACATTCCAGCCAGATATAGTTTCTGACTTGCTTACGTATCATCAGGCAATCGGCTGTTATAGCTAATCCACCTGGTGAGTACATAAAAAGCTTGTTCTTAGCCTTCTTGAAATGGCCCTATGTATTTCTAGTTCTAACGCCAAACCCTCGGTGCACTCCTTCGCACCCATCACTCTCTTGTTCAATATGCCCATTCAAGTCTCCATCACGAGGCACCACCTCAATCTCAAATCATTTACAACATTCCAGAATGTATCATTCTCTAACTGGTGTCGTCTAACATGTGCCATGTAGCTTGAGATCACATTTATCAGATATATCCCAATCACCAGCTTCACTATAATCAGAGGGTCACTCACATACTTCAATTCAACCACTTCTGACACCAATACACCCACATTATGATTCTCATCCAGACATCCTTTACCAAATAAACGCTTACTGGTAAATCCTTCCTCTCACCAGATTGTATTTCGAGTCTTCCACCGTGTCGTCTCGAAACAACACACATCCATTCTCTGCCTCGCTGGACGACTTCCAGCACTTCACCAGACCTCCCTGTCATAATATCGCTACATTCCAAGGGGAAAATCTTCAACTACGACTTCCGCATATGGATACATTACATCGTTATTATTATGCCTTCATCTGAAAAGGCTGTGTAGTAAATTGATACATAGGTACTAAATATCAGAAAACTGTCTCAGCTAAATTGAAATTAACTCAGTTGCATTAGAATCTTCATTTTGTAATATATTATTATGATACACATCTGAACTGTATCATTGTTTAAAACCACCTGAACAGTGCTATGCCATTCTTATGAAAGTATATATGCAATATATACGATAATAATGTATGCAGTGTTTTAAATACATGTGTGCTAAAATCATTACGTTTAATTGAGTGGCGATATTGCTTACAATTAAATTGACCACGTATTTAAGTAAGGCATATAGTAGCTAGTATATACCCCAAATATTAGGTGAGATCTGTATTGATTTGAGAGACTTCGTTTATTTTATTTAGAATATCCGTGCATCTATGGGTAAAATAATTAGCATAAAGTTTGTTTGTAAATGTCGGTGTTTGTCTTCTCAGATAGAACTGTTCTTTCTAATTATTTAAATTCCGTTTGGTTATTTGCTAATTATATTAAAAGTTCCAAACAAATAAAATGTGTGCTGTAGAGTGTTGAATATACATAATAAAATTAAAATTAGCAACACAGCGATTGACAAATTATTTATTTGATTATCCCATTCAACACAGCCATCATCACGTATGTAGATACAATTTAAATAAATAAAAATATTACTAACAATCTATTACACAATTAGATGTACCATGGACAGTGTATTTGGCCACTGTGTTGGAATGGCATTAATTATATAGTGATATACTCATATAGCCAGCTACAAGTTTAAGAACAAAATTAGTAAATGTAAACAATCTATATATATATATATATATATATATATATATATATATATATATATATATATATATATATATATATATATATATATATATAGCAAGTTGATTCACATCACGGAATTATTGTTATCTCTAGGTATCACCAAAATAGATCTATCTCACTGTAACATATAGCACCGTATATGTGCACGTTTTGATTTGATGTTGTACTGTTTTTCACACATTATGATTATAAGATTAGTCCGTAAAGTGCTGCAACCTACACCATTACATCACGTTGTAAATGTACATCACATTGTGTTGCCGTGTATAAAACAACATCCGACCATGTAAAACATGTGTTCGCATCATGTTTGCTACATTTAGACCATAGGAATTGATGAAAAAACAGAGGGACAAAAAGAAATAGCAATTTTTCTCATTGTTGCGGGTCAAAATGCGATTGACGTGTTGAATGCGTTTAGATTAAAGGAGGATTAAACTGAAATTTGAGAACTGTTATCAACCTGCTGTAAACAAAATATATGATTGGTTTGTATTCAGATTATGGATGCAAAAAGAAGAAACATTTGAAATGTGAGTAACGGATAAACAGTGTTATAGTTGTGGATATGAACACGATCTAATAAAGAGCCTAGCTCATGGGTAACAGTGTCGAAACCGCCAGAAACTGCATTATTTCGCAAATAAGTCCACAATATCTGTACATGTAGTGGAACAAGAAGATTAATTCTTTGCTGGATCTGTGACAGCCACCGGAAACGGTGTTAATGTGCATTCAGTCGATGTCAGCACGCCAGACTGGATTGCCCCACTGGAGATCAATGGCAATATTATACCATTTAAGTTAAACACTCGTATTAAAACAAACATTTAACCACATAGTGAATATATGAGGCTACGACATAGGCCACGTATATTATCAAAACATGTCATCTTGTATGGATATGGAGGCATGAAGATTCCATTCAAGGGTTTCTGCAGACTCCTTGAACATCACAAGAGACATACATATAATGTGTCATTTGCTGTTATAGAGTACGATTGGGTACCACTACTTGGACGCACCTCTTGAGAATGACTATAGTTGGGGAAACGTGTGGATGATATTGCAACGAAAATTGCTGTAATGTCAGCAGAGTCTATCATCACCACAGATTATAATGATGTATTCAGTTGTATTGGCTAGTTAACAAAACCTTACTACATCGAGACTAAACTACAGATAAATACGACAAACTGTAGGCCAAACTAGAAGACCTGAAAACAAAGAGCCTAATTGCGGATGTGGACAAACCCAACCCACAGATTGGGTGAGTAACTTAGTTTTTGCCGAGAAGAAAAACGGATCGCTAAGTCTGTGCCTTGACCCAAAACCATTAAACCGAGTTATAGGTAGGGAGCGGCATACAATTCCAACACCAGCAGATGTGCAAAGCCAGATGACCGGTAAATGTGTCTTCACCATTCTCGATTTAAAAAAATGGCTATTGGCAAGTGAAACGTGATGAAGGGTCATCATATTTATGCACATTCAACACGTTATGAGGTCGTAAACGTTTTCTCAGGACGCAATGAGGAGGCGTTTGGGGACATTCAAGGTGTCCATGTGATAGCTGACGACATGATTATTGCTGCCAAGAATGATGTAGAACATTATGAAATTCTCAAGACAGTTTTACAATGTGCGCGGGAACAGGGCATTAAGTTCAACAAAGACCGAAATCAGCTGAAGGTCAAAGATGTAATGTACATGGGTCACCGGGTGTCAGACATGGCAAGATAGAAGCTATTACATGCATGCCGAAACCAGTCGACAAGCCAGCCCTACAGCGGATGTTAGGAATGGTGAATTACTTAGCCAAGTATATTCCTAATGAGTCCACTGTAACTGCGCCTTTCAGGTCACTAATCAAGAAAGATGTCACGTTTGTGTGGTAGCTAGAATACGATCTCGCATTCCAACATTTGAAATAAGTTCTCACATAAGACCCTGTCTTACGCTATTATGACGTGAGTCAACCAGTTATCATTCACGCTGATACTTCACATTATGGGCTTGGTGCATGTCTAACACAGGGTGGACAGCCATTTACGGATGTGTCACGCGCACTGACACAAACTGAACAAAACTGTGCACAAAAAGGAGATATTAGCCATATGCTTCGGGTGTGAGAACGTTTACCAATACATATATGCGGATTACGTACCAGGTAAACTTATGTATCTAGCCGACACGCTATCAAGAGTATTCATCGATAGTAACCCAGACACAGACATGCTAGATGGCATGGACATTATGGTTCACTAGCTAGTCCAGACATTACCGATTTCAGCCAAAACACTGGAATTGACAACGCTTTGGGACAGCTAAAACATTACATACTGATGAGCTGGGCCAAACTTAAGATATATTTACAACCAAATGTTACCTTCTACTGGGACATTGGATATTATATATTAGGGACTACGTTTCTTCGGAGAACGTCTCATTGTACAACATGAGCTGAGACGAAACATGCTTGATTTGCTGCATGAGATTGATTCTGGAATCGAGAAAACCAAGTCACGTGCTAGAGAATTTCTATACTGGCCAGGGTTATCTACATATATTGAAGACACAATATCCAAGGGTAAAATATGTTTGCAATACCGATCAGCCAATCAGAAGGAGCCTATGTTTTCTCATAGTGTGCCTAGTCTACCATGGCAGAAGGTCGGAGCAGATTGTGGATTACTACTCAATATCCCGAATTTGCAAAACTGGAGAATAAAACTGCGGACTGTGTGATTAATCACACGAAGGTCATATACGCTCGCCATGGCATTCCAGAGGAAGTCATATCAGACAACATCCCATTTGCTAGCAGAAAGTTCCCCGTGTTTGCACAGTAATGGGGTAGTCAGTTAAACACATCCATCCGTACGTACGCACAGTCAAACGGACAGTGCAAACAATAAAAAATCACCCGAAGAAAACTGATTGGTAAGCAATCTATTAGTCAAAGTACGATGCATAACCTTTCAACAAATGATCGGAAGCAGTGAAAATGTAAAAGGGATAAACAAGTCTGAACAGATGAGTTTTCAAATGATGAGGGAAAGAAACGGTTATTCGATGGCTTCATATGTTTGGGGAGTGATTTCCATAGATTAGGGAAGGCATCTGAAAAAGCACGAGTCCCACATGAGTTTTAACCCTGGAAACAGACAGAAAGGGAAAACCAAATGAACGGGCAACTCTGGACCTGGGTGCTAGAGAAAGCATGGAAAATAGATACAAATGTTCTCCTGAAAAAAGGTTTGATAAGCAATGGTACAAAGTTTGAAAACGGTACAAGACTGAACAGGGAGCCAATGGAGTTATTTGAGGAGTGGCACACAATTTAAAATCCGAGTAGACCGTCTGAACACACTGAAGTTTTAGAATATCCTTAGATGCGTTACTAGCAATTGATACTGTAGCAATACCTTTCTATGCACAAAAAGTAAATCAACTTGTACTCAGGAAAGTAATCATAGACAAATAAGAGAGTACTCTGAGGCAAATATAAATATATTTAAAAATACCTAAGGGAAGCCGATATTAGTAATATTCTGAACATTGACTGCCCATAAATAGTGTATGGTGAGTTCATGAAAGTTTACAGAATTGCATTTGAAAAGTTATTTCCTTTATGTTCAGTTAAAATACAAAACAAATATACATAGAGAAAGATCCATGGATTACCTTGGGACTTCTCACATCATCTAGGCACAATGTCAACCTTTTTTTTCAAATAAATTAAAAATCCAACGGAACATAATATTAGTGTCTTTAAAATATATAACAACGTTTTCAATAAACTGAAACGTAACATGAAAATTCAATACTACAAATCAATGCTGAGTGGAAACAAAGACGATATGAAAAAAATCCTGCTCCATATTAACATAGGCTATTTGAAAATAAAATGATAAAACAAGTTTGCCTCTTTCATTTTCAATTAATGGTCAAACTGTAACCAATAAAACGGAGGCAGCCGACGGTTTTAATTATTATTTTTCCAAAATAGGCGAAACAACGAGGTCAAAATGTCCCCAGAACTAAACCTAATTTCCAACATTACAAGTCAAACCCAGTTTTGCATAGTATGTTTTCAGAACCTGTTATTTCATTGACTATTGTTGAAACTACTCGAAAGCTTATGTCTAAATCTAGTTTTGGCCACGACGGAATATTGTGTAAGATGCTGAAACTTTCTAATAATGTTATTGCCGTGCTTATCACTCACATTATAAATAGATTTCTCGCTACCGGCTTAATTCCAGGTAAATTGAAATTAGCTAAAGTTATTCCCATTTTCAAGTCGACAGACTAAACAAATAACGCCTTATTAGCTTACTTCCGGGTTTCTCCAAGCCGTTAGAAAAAATAATGTATGACAAATTGATATCATTTTTTAATGCAAATAATATTCCATATAAGCACCGATATGGATTTAGTTCACGACACTGCACTATACATCCAATTATGAATTTGCACACTCTCTCACACTCACACACAAACACATACAAATAGTTTTAACTTATAACAACAGAGTTCCTTGCCGCAAAAACCTTTATACCGCATGTAGATGATATATTGAGTCGGCATGTACAGCACGAATTACTGGGAAAATTAATTAAGGACAACTTCAGCACATCTGAATTTAGAGAAAGTAAGGACTACGAGAACAAAGAAGTTCGTTATTTCATTTCGGAAGGACTGACTTCTGATCAAATTCCATCAATGATCCCTACTCTTTTATTGCTTACAATATACCTGATTTTAAACGAAGGTATCAACAAAAGAAAGTTAAATGAATGAAAAATGAAAAGCTAGCACAGTTGATTCTAACTATACAAAAACCAGGCAGGCGTAAACTAGCTGGATGATTGGCAAATGTGGATGACGTATATAATGTAATAGTCAGACTTGAGATGTGTAATGCAGTGGATGCCGAATTTGAAAATAGCGATAAAGTATCTAGAAGTCTCTACTGATAAGTAGGGGGGGGGGCATTAGGTTTACTCTACCTAATATACCAGCTCTCAATGCTGGAACATGTGATTGTACCAATAGACATGGGAAGATCGTGATGAGAGTGATATCTGTACTAAAGTAACCAATATATTTTATGATCAGTGTATGACAACTTGTTTTTTTGTAAAAAAGTAACGTTACAATTTATGTAACTGCTTTTGGAGATTTTGCTTTACTGATCAAAATCCTTCGATCTAATGTGTCAATATTTCCCCGTCATCCAAATATGATTTGTTTTCAAATGTATATTTAATGAATTCAAAATATTGTTTTGCTCTGAGCCTTTTCAAAGTGAATGGCCACAATTTTCATTGTGTAGAAGAATTTCGCATTAATTGCATATCTTCAATACACAACAGTACACATCATATGTCATAATGTGTGCGAAGTGGTGCTGATCATAGTAAGGTGTTTCTGAGTGGTGAATGTTTGATTTTGGTGTAATATTTTGACAATTATTGTTGGAACGATTTGCTCACTGACCATTAAGTGAAACACACATGGACTTAGCTAAGGCTTAGTTAAGGGCAAACAATTCTATGGTGTGACGTTTAATATAATATAATATAATGTATTTGTTAAAACCTTGCACTGTTTAATATTATGAAAATGTGCATTTATTTGTGATAAGAAGATAATTTGGCATATTGCCCTCATCTTTTTCCTATAAAATCAATTTACATTTTTGGTGTTTGTCATGAAATATTGAACATCGGGTCCTATCCAGATATTTATAGTAAATGAGAAATAAGATAGGAAGCTTCCTGGAGCATCTAATATGAGCTTTTATAACATTACGCATAACATATATAATTATATTAAAGAGATAAGTAATATTTATATTCATATATAAAAAGTTTCGTATTCAAGAATACTAGTTCTTTTCTTTTGTTGATTCAGTTTGGAACCTATATAACCTTTTAGGAATATTGTTTTTATTAATATTTTCTAATGAAATTAGGATTTACACTTTACTAATACTATTACTAAGGAATAGTTAGCTTCGTCTTGGCTGCGGAAATATAATATTTCCAGGTATCAAGTATATGTTTTTCTTGTTGTTTTGGTTAGCTGGTGATGGTCACACCTTAGACATATGACTCAGTGTCCAAACGCTGAATAAATATCCAAATACACAAAGGTTTAAGTGATATTAGATTAAATAGCTTTATCAATGAGAATATTATAACGCAATTGGCAACGGACTGTATGTGAGCTACTCTAATATGGTTTTAACACACACTTTAAGATCACGATATACTCTATATGTCTGGATAATAGCAATTTATTTTATTCATTCGTGATTAGAATACGTTATCCTAAAATTAGTCACATTTGGCGAATTTCTACTAAATAAAGTTAAACATTTATCGTTATTTGGCCTTTGATGAATCATTAAATGGATCAGAAACACGTTTTATTCGATATCTCGAACATGCCAGCTTAAATTTAGCATTTTTCGAAAAAACACTACATTAAAGCTAGTTCCCTTAATTGTAGCCAGGTTGACTTTAATTTAAACAAAATTCTATGATATTGTGATTAATGCAAAGGTATGACGTCATTACGCAATTATTGATTTATTATCTTGAATTTAAAAAAAAAGAATTTCGAAGAGCTGCTGTAGGTCTTCAGGTAAAGTCTGTCTACCTTTTGATGTTAACGATATTGTTTCATGAACTATTTCTGTCTGCCTTACTATAGGTGATTATAGGTACTGTCTGTGCTATCATATAAATGTCATCATACCGTTTAAACAAATAAAAACTTATATTTCACCTTAGACATTATAGAAATCCAGGAGATATGTTATCCGGTGAGTCCATTATTTGTGATTAAAGTTAGAAATAATACATCGGGATGTCTATATTCACATTATGCCTCTTCTAAATATTACATCAATAATGTTTGTGGGAAGTCAAACAGTTATTATCTATGATTATCCATCATTTTGTGATATCGAGGAGTACAAAAACACGTATATATTATACCTAATTACCTTTCTCCCTCTCAGCCAATCTTCTAGCTATCCTGGAATAAAGTCAGTTGGAGCTGAGTTATTTAGCCAATGCCAGAAACACAAACCTGGAGATAGTTCGAATCGACAACCTGGAACTTTAAAGCACAGTACTCTAATCACATCAAACTGTTAGTTATATTACCTAAATTTCAGATATACCAAATAAGATATAATTTCTAAGTTGGTAACACCCGAATAAATGGCATAAAGACAACTCCCCAAATAAACAACCCTTAAACACAGGTATTAATTACATCTTGCCGATAACATGAAGTTTTATACTTTTCCAATAAAATCTTTAGTTGAACCTAAATTATTTTACTCAAATACGTACTGAAATACAATGTTTTAAAGAACTATCAAATTCATTAAAACAAATATGTAAAAAGCAGACATACACACAGACAGAAACAAATATCCTTTTTGTATGTGTTTCCGCTTGTTTGCGTAGCCTGCATGTAGCCGCTTCCACATGGGCGTGACATATTTGCCGCTTACAAAAAGCTAATTAGCTGGGCTGCACTGGCTGATGAATAGCTCAGATAGATTTATACGTCTACGTATAAACGAAGAGATATTTGGAGGTATAGAACACATTATTCTTATATCTATGTATGTATAGTTTTATTTGTGTAAAGATCAATGGAGGTATAGGTCTGGAAGGGTGTTTAGATGTTTATGTCCTGAGCCTATGTCGCTATATGTGTATCCTAAAATATATATTGCCCGTGGCAGTCATTATATCTATTTGGATCCAGATTCCTTATTACACCTATGTTATTACAGCATGTTTAACTCTAATAGCTTTGTTATGTATAATGTATAACCTGCATTGTTGTCATCCTGTGTGGTCTGGCTAAACGACCGATTAATTAATACAATGGTGTTTGGTGGATTTATACATAATATATTTAGCTAGGAAAAGCTGAAACAAAACGATTAGTTTGTATCTTCTTTTTGAAGGTATCAACGGTCTTGCACTTTCTAGTGGCTACTGGAAGATTATTCCATAAGGTTGCAGCATCATTTCCGAAACATCTATTACCGTATGTCACTCCACGTGTTGTTGGTACAGCTAAGAATGCTCCAGATTCAGACCGTAGAGACCTTGTCGGCTGATACGGTACGACAAGTTCCTCTAAGTACTGAGGGGCAGTCCCTTGAAGTGCCTTAAAAGTGTACATCAAAATCCTGTTCTGCGACCGACATATAACTGGAAGTTCAAGACTGGTGTTATATGTTCTCTTTTATGAGTGCGAGTGACTAACCTGGCAGAAGAATTCTATACTTTCTGTAGTTGTGTCAACAGTGTGCTTGGAAGACCATACAGGAGAGCGTTGCCATAATCTAGCCGAGATGTTATCAGGGCGTGTGCCAGTGTTTTACAACCATCCAATGTGATGTACCGCCTGATATGACCAATATTACGAATGTGGTAATAACAGGCGCTTTAATTTATATCCCACCACAGCTAACTGCTTATACTTAGAGACGCAAAACTTAGACGTGGAAGAATGTTCACTTAGAAATAAACGGAAACGTATGAGGATTAGCTGTCAGGTTCGAGTAAATCATAATATTTCCTCAGGTTTGAGACGATATTTAGTTCTAGTCCAGTAATAATTTATTGTGTAGTACTGCTACTTTGTTTTGTGAGCTAAATCACTTCATTATTTCCATATGTAGGTGGTGTACTTCTTACCACATGTTCAACAAACTGTACTGTTGCTTAATGGGCCGATGGCCTTTAAAGGGCGTAACATTTAACTCAAGGTAGAGAACAACGTGTGAAGCCAGTCCAGTCGGACGTCTATCGATACGGTTCACATAGGTAGGATTTGTTTATTTATTCGAACCCAGAACAAAGTTGAGATTAGCATATGTGTTGTCAAATGTTCTATGTATAGATAGGTTTGTTTTGAAACACGAATAATTACTATTGAATGTAAACGGTGGTGTCAAAGTAGTTATCTTGTGTATGTAGTAATTCGCCATTGAACCACATCGTATGATATGAGAGTGAGTGAGTGAGTGTGTGTGTTATATATATATATATATATATATATATATATATATATATATATATATATATATATATATATATATTATATATTATTATTAAGAAGTAATTGCCACAATAACGCTTTATGATAATGAACTACCATTAAATCATAGGACTGAAATTTTTTAAACAAATGTCACTAGCTAAGCTTTAATTCTCAGGTCCATATTGAAATTACTCTCTGATCATGATTATTAATTTCATATAACACGATTCTGTTTTATATTAACCTGAATGAAACACATCAGCATATATATATATATATATATTATATATATATATATATATATATATATATATATATAAAATATATATTATATATATATATATATATATATATATATATAATTATATATATATATATAATATATGGTAAAATATAAACGAATAGCTTATTTATTTAGTAACAGCAGTTTTAACCCAGTCCAGGTTTTTGTCGTTGCCTTGAATTCAATATTTTCTCTGTCTTCCAGATAAATATTTGTCTAGAAGAGTTCTTAGACTAAAGTATACATTAGATGTAGATCGCTGTATATTATAATTAATTAAAATTAACACGAATACTTTAATGTTAAAGCATAAGTCCCCTTTATGTTCAAAGGCAAGTCCTTGGTGTCACATTGTTCTCTTGTGTCCTTACTTTATTAAACAATGGAATGCACGAGTTGGCCAGGGACTCCGCATTTTAGTATGATCGTCGCCGAACTTAACATTGAAACAATAATATTAAATTCTCCAAATTCTCTATGAACTGTTTACACATTTGGTACGTTGGTGAATGTGGATATGATATTAATGAGTAATCAAATAGTAAATAGAAAAGACTCAGGCAGACATACACCCAGGACAGACATGTCAAGTAGTGTACCTACCAGGATTATTGTTAAAATGTAAACAAAATAATTTAAATCACTCTAAAGCCCCGTTTGAAAATATTGCGTTTTAATTATGTTTTAATAAATTTAAAAAAAATTGAATTAAAAAAACAAAAACAATAATGAGTAATTACGATTTTTATCCGTTGTTGGTCCCAGCTAATTGTTAAATATTAATTCCATCTTTAATACACGATATTATATCATAAAGGCGTATCATGTCCTGACTTTATTTTTTGTGTACTCTAACCGAAACTTGTTATGACTGTTTTCTTCATAACTATCAATTCCTCAGTCCAGCCTCTTTCTCAGTACTACGATGACTTCCGGCTGTCACGCGCACAGCTAGATGTTTACACCATCATCCGGGGCCAGTGGGAAGACATCATTTCCGGCACAGTGTTGCCACAGTTTACGTTATCTCGTCATTTTATTCTAATTGTGTTACATTTCATGTTATATATGTATATACAAGTAAATTGGAAATAAATTCATCTGTCATTTGTCATTTACGCTCTAATGACGATACAGTCTCATACTATTACCAAAACAAAATTAATATGCGTAGTGGACCTTCGTGACCTATCCAACTGGAATGTGACTGGATTATCACAAACACATCAAGCTAAAATGGGCGATGAGCCTTCAGCCACCATACAATAAACTAATAGACGAAACCACATATTAGAGTCATTTGAGTGTAGCAACACGGCTTTAACAAACCGGCTTTGAGGTGAGATTATCATTAGAGGTTTATGAGACACGAAATATACATCATCCTGCAGGATCATCTACATCTTATATTACGTGATTTTATTATCATTATTAGATCTTGGTAATATTGGACACCTTACTTCACTGTTACTTTAGACTTGTATGCATTTGTGCCGATGACGCACTCGTCAATATTACACTGGATCGAGTGACTACACGAAATACTGTTGTCGTGCCAAGTACAAACAATATGGTGAAACAAAGGAATATTGCTTTGTACGATTACATTGTTGTATATAATACAGTGTATGTTATGCAGAGCCTGATTGAATTTACCAATCATAGAAATGTTTTATTCCTGCTTAACACAAAAATAAGAAGAAATCTCTCTCTCTCTCTCTCTCTCTCTCGTATTCATATTTTGGCATTAGTTTTATGCATTAGTCCTGACAAATTGGAAATGAAGGTAAATTATTCTTTTGATGATCTGATAATCTGTGGTGACTAATATTATTTTAGGTAACGTATGTAGCGCAGCAGTTCAAGAAAAAGCTGTGTTAATTGATTTTCTAGTGTTTTGTTGTTATGGTGTTTCATTTTGGCATCAATAGGATAGTTATTTAAAGCAATGTGTTTTGGTTTGTTTTATGCAATTCACACGTTATTACCTGGTGTAGATGCCAATTTTATACATAATCCGTGTTGTTTATCGGGATGTGTTTTTCCGGATAGGGGCTTCTATTTGTACTAATTAAATTAACTTGTTTCATTACAATAATTAAGGTTCAATTAATGGCTTCATAAGGAACAGGTAATACAATTGTCTTTACTTTGTCGGTGGCAGCACAGGACTATAACCTTCATATTATCGTTAAGATGTAATTTATACCTGTGTTTATTGGTTGTCTATCTGGGGATTCGTCTTTCAGCCATTTATCTGGCTGTGATAACCTTAGAAATATTTTCTTATACGGCAATTGATAAATTACTTTGACATAGCCACTAAGTAAATTAATCATCAACAAACGCTTGTCGTATTGACATCTGATAATGTATAGCTGCTTGTAAAATGAACGTGTCAACAGGGTCATCGTGACCCATTTCTAGTAAGATGTAGTTTATTTTATTTTGATTGGATAGAACGAGTTACTATATTACTTTCTGTCTTTAGATATAACTGGTATAACTAACAGTTTGATGTCGTTAGAGCACTGCGCTATGAATTTCCAGATTTTGGATTCGAACCCGCTTCAGGTCTGAGTTTCTAGGATCTTGTTCCTCTGCCATATATCAAATATTTGTCCAGTGTAGAAGTTAAACAACTCAACCGCAATTGATGATATTCCATGATAGCTAGAAGACGGTTGAAAGGGGGGGGGGTAATTATGTAAAACCTGTACCTTTTTTGTTGTCCTCTATTATTAGGTGATGTTCACTACATGATGGAAGTTGTTGTCTTTAATGGATAGATAGGTAGATATGTATTTCCATTTCCAAACATATATACAAGGGCCACATATTAATCGAAAACAATGGTATGTTGATAAGAATGTTGGAAATGGGGGAGGAGATATATAACCAATACAGGTTGTCTTCTTCTCCCCCCCCCCCCCCGGTGGATATTCAGCGAATCATTAACTTTGGAATACATTTAAATTATAGGAAAAGCAGTAAACAAATACGCTTACAAGTAACGAGTACAAAAAACACAATAGGCTAACAAGTAACAATGTGCTGCGAAATTAAAGAATAATAATAAATGTGCACAACAACATAACACCCACCACGGTGTCGAGGGAGATATAATTGAAGAACAACAAGGACGAGGAAATGATACATTCAACGACAATTTATCGTGTGTCGTAGCCAGTCATAACAATATGAATGTCCACATTTGACCACACCAACATAACGGTCCAGAAATATGGACTTGATGACCCCTTTAAGGCATGATCGCGTTGTATTTACATTTACTATTTGGCTCCATTTAATTTATTATATAATACTTATTTAAACCCAGACAAATTACTCATGTAATATTTCGATGAGACATAAACTGAGTACAGCCATTCTGGTGCAGTTTTTTTAAATAATTTTAACATAAATATTGACTTACCGGATAACGTTTCTCCTGTTCACCTTTACCTATAATATCTGAAGGTTGTTTCGTCTTTGACTTTGCCTCATTACCTTTGGAGGTCGCTAGGCCCATTTAGCCTACCGTGTGCACAAAGTGGCCATAAAACATCAATCGTCATCATCTTATAATATCAAAGGTGAAATATAAGGTTATATACAACAATGAAACAACCCTCTGAAGCCAATAATTTGATAGCAGAGACGTAACCGTCTGTCACAATAAATGGTTTACTCATCGTTACTCTGATAATCACCTATAATATGACGAACAAAAACAATTTATGAAACAATATTTTTAACATCAAAAAGAAGACACACTTTGACTTAATGTATACAGCAGTTCTTAAAACTTCAGATTAAAAATATCCTAGTAATTTATAATAAACTTGTACTGTATCCTTAAATTAGGTAATGTCTGTGAATGTTTTAAAGGTTCATCTAATCATTTTAGCTAGTCCGGGTAATTTTATGTAAAACATATCAGAACAACACAGTTGAAGGTGGTGCTGTATACAATCACACCTTATTAGAATTGTATCTTCTTTATCCAACAAAACGCGTTTCTGACCCATTTTTGGATTCATCAAAAGACTGATAAATGTTTGACTTTATTTTGTAGGAATTTGCCTAATGTGAAGACGTTTAGGATAATATATTCTAATCATGCATGGATAATATACACTGTTATTGTCTAGAGATTTTCAGGACGCCATGCCGTCAAAAATAGCACACAATATAGTATATCAATGTGACATAGTTATCTAAGAGCTTGTTGATCTTGACATGCTAACTAACATGCTATTGCTTAGCTCCATACACCAGGTAAATACAAGATCTTAAAGTTAGAGGAAGAAATTTGGAAAACAAATTGGATTGGACTCAACATTTTCATATACAGAATAAAATTATGCATGAAGACATATATTACTTATCGCGATTTATCACAAACGTTTATTCTTTATGGTACTTATATTCACATTAACCGACACATATTCGTATAATATTAGCCATAATATTGTATAGAAAGGGTGACCCCGACTCTACGTATTCGTACAGTTGAATGAGGTTTCTCTGTACGTGATAGACAAGTTTGCAAATCGCTTTCATACAAAACAAAAGGCTTATTTAGTGTAGTCTCCTTTCTGTCATCTCTTGTGACATACATGAGCGCTAAGTGAGCTAAACAGAAATCGAGAACATTCACCCGGAAGGAGATACTTGTATTGTCATAGGAAACAGCTGAAATAAAAACAATGTCAATCAAATCGTAACATAATAGCTAGTGATTGTGAGCCAGTCTCATCAAAATTATTTTCAATTGCTTGAAGAGATCTGAAGCACCCGAAAAAGACCAATTAGACCTGAATATAAGCTATACATATCACATGGGGAGTTTCACACCACACTCCGAAACAGACGTCACCAAGCTTTTAGAGAAATCCTCTAATGTTTTGTATTTATTGGAACATGATTCGATATACCTGATCAAAGTCTGCCTCAATGTACTTAGCGCACTCATGATGAAAATAGTCTGTTTTGTTTTCATTAGGCAGTTGGTCGTTTCCTACTTTGATAAAATCTGCAAAAGCAACACACTTGATCAAGAACCCTTCTCTACACAGAAGCGATCATCTAAAAAGCTACGGGCCTATCTCTGATTTGTTTCTCATCACGAAATTAATTGAGATATATGTCGCTACTGGTCTTAAGCGCTATGTTCACGACAATGAGCTGAGTGAACGTCTACCGTCGGCTTATCGTGCTTTTCACAATACTGAAACTGTTATGTGTTAAAAATGACACAGTTCGCAGCATTGGTGACCAAAAGGCAGTTCGATTGATATTATTTGACGAGTTAGCTGCTTTTGACATCGTGTACCAGGACCGAGGTACATAATTTCATTGCATCGATGAAAGACTATGGCAACTCGTTGCTCATAAGAATACTAGACCGCCGTATTAACCAATTGCAACACATAGAACACTCTTCAGCACGTCTGGTGAGAAAACTCCACAAGTACAGTCACACAACGCCTTCATTTAAACACGTCCACGGCCCATTTAAACTACCATCTGCATAAAAGTGACCGTAAAACATCAAACATCGTCTTTAAATGTGTCCATTAATTATCAGTGAAACTACATATTGTAATCAGGATAGTACTGATTACATACAAAGCGGTGCGTGGCTTAGCCCCAACATATATATATATATATATATATATATATATATATATATATATATATATATATATATGTGTGTGTGTGTGTGTGTGTGTGTGTGTGTGTGTGTGTGTGTGTGTGTGTGTGTGTGTGTGTGTTTTAGCTGTGTATTATAAGGCACAGGCACAGATAATCTCGAACCGTGAATTCAAACTCTGGACGTTTCTTCAGGGGACTGAATCCAGAGTGGCGACTTTTCTTGCTGAGACATGTGTAATGTCTCACCAGTCCCTAAGCCGCCAAGCAAAATCAAAATACGAATCACCTACAGCCGTGGAGTTTGGGAGTAGAACACCCAAGTCAGATCACGGCAGTAGTGAGAATGTTTAGCTTAATTATCTAAGCAGCCCTATTTATAGCTATTTTTCAATTGCTGTATCTTTCTTCAAAGCAATACTATATAAACTATATAACCCAATTGTTACCGTCTTCAAAGATCAGTTTTTACAACGGGCAGGCGTCAAGCGACAACTATTAAAACTATTTAGCTTAATTGCTATTAAAAGACTGACATCTGCGCTGAAGCAGACCGTATTAGAGCGTCATAGCTTCGATACTGTTTGAACTATGTTATAATTTTAAAACCTGACCTAATTTATGCTATTCTAACTATTGTAGTTCTTAAATGTTATTAATGACAAGCAGATTAGAGCTAATCTTGAATGTCAGAGTACAAACTGGACATAACTGGACCTAGGAAAGATAAATATATTCCCACATACAACCAAGGTGAATTATATATACAAGTAAACTTGATATATAAAACACACCAACCGCGCGAACTGTGTACAGTGCCACCGCTCGAGATGCGATGCAGTGTTTCTATTTCTGAGTCAGGAGTACATATAATGCTTTAAGAGCGTACTGTGTCTGCTACAGTCATTTAAATGCTAGATAACCAGGCCAAACATCTAAACGGCGTGCCTCCAAAGACGCAAATAGTACATGGATTATACAGCTCTAGATCAACTTTTCTTGAATGCAGGGAAATATGGTCTCCACGCATAGAAAACGGAACTTTCTTAACCGCAGCATAATATACCTTGTGATATTTGCTGGAGGGTCAAATGCCTCATAAACATACAAATCCAATAAATGCTATGACCTTCTCGTCACTAACTCTTTATATCAAATAAAACAAAATTGGTAAAAAGAAAACAAGAACCTCAATCTCTGGCACGGGCAATGTGTGTTTTAGCTGTTTATTATAAGGCACAGGCATAGTGTGAATATATATATATATATATATATATATATATATATATATATATTGTGGGGGGGGGTGTGCGTGTGCTTGTGTGTATGAACGGTTTCGAATCAGATGGTTATTTTTAAAAAAAGATATCTGGATGTGCCTTCATGTAACTAACTCAGTAATTCCTTGTGTATTTACTAACTTTGTATCTCAACTCTACGCAGCATAAAAAGTTTTTGTTTGCATCGAAGTTGTCTGTTATTAAACGTTTAAATTGTATATTTTTTCTGTATGTGGATTTCTTGCGTGTATGTTTGTGTGCGTCCTCCTGTGTGTATTTGTTTTTCTATCTGTCAGTTTTATCAGTTGGCAATAAGGCACTTGCACAAAATCATGAATACACTCACGAAGTATGAACATGTTCATAGTCGATTCATAGGACGATTTAATATGAATATTCTACCGTTCAGTGTGCATTACTATGCAACAAACACTCCATAAAGCGAATTAACTACATTCGGTTCACCAAAGAATAATACAATCAGGTCAGAAAACGGCTGTTGTCATTTTCCTTAACGGCTAAATAGGTAACTGTCTCTTAGTAGCATTGTATCATTGAAAGTAATATATTTGTTATTTATATATTGTGTAACATAGTAGAATGAATGCTTAATTCTAGTTTTAATATATCAAGTTAACAGTGCATAGAAGTTAACTCTTTCAACCTGGGATTTATTACTGAGATTTATCTTCCAAAGGAAATAAATCTGATCATATGTACTGTACTCTGTCACTTTAAGTTTCAATGATTTTGAATAAATGTGCTATATTTGGTCAACATTCTCACAGACTGACAACATTATGCGGAGAATCGGACCAGGTGGCGTCCTGCGAAATACACTGTCCAATACGATTCCAATTAATTCTCAATTTCTGTTGAGTATACATATTCAAGTTCACATATTTTACAGTACTCCATCCCTTCATAAATCTTAGACTCATCTAGAGGAAATATAAATATATAATAACAATTATTGAAATAAAATAAACTAATTTCTCATACAACGGAAACGTATTGAAATTTTGAGCAAAATAAAGAATCTGATTAACACAACAAATATTGAATTATATAATAATAATAATAATAATAATAATAATAATAATAATAATAATAATAATAATAACAAAAACAACAGCAACAACATTAAACTCCTAAAGTGCTAATAAACTCGAAATATTCGAGCTCAGTGGTACACCTGGTAGAAGGTTTGGACAATCTAATAAGTCATTTATTATTTTGTCCATTAACCATTCAATCTCTCTATACTTATTCAATTAAACATTTCGCGGTTGATTTAGCAATTGTAATTAATGTGGTCAAAACATATTATCAGGAGATCCACATTACCTGAAAACAAAGCGGAATAACAAAGACAGTTGATGAACAACCAATGAAGATCAAATGTTGATAAGGACATCCGAAATTATATTATTTGTCCCATCAAATTTGTTGGTGGCATAATGTGAAGAATAATGACAATTATGTATGGCATTTTGTTTTGTTTAGATAGTTGACATCAACAGATGGATGACGGTGACAATATCTCAAATGTGCTGTAATTAATCAGAATTGCGGGTACTAGTTCTGAGAAACACACAAATACAGAGAGATACAAAAACATAACACAAACCAAACAGTATTATATATATATATATATATATATATATATATGTATATATATATATTCTTATGAAAGTATACTACATATGCAAACACACACAAACACACATATATACACGAAGACATTCTAGTGTTTTATAACAAATCGTTTATTAAGTTGTTCAATGACAAATATATTCCATAAATATTTAGTTAAAATATCATCTGTAAATGAGAATGATTATCATTCTAAGATAAGAAATATGCTAATTACGAGAGGGAATAATTGCCTTGATTGTCAATTGATCGGGAGAATAAATGAGTGAGTGATTGGGTGAGTGAATCAGTGCATAAGTGACTATGTGAGTGAGTGACTGACTGAGTGACTG